>ML978232.1:0-162842 GCA_010015745.1 Setomelanomma holmii
TCTTGGATGTGTGATGTGGAAGGAGGAATGAAGGACTGAGTTGATTGTGTAGCTATGAACGAGGGAAGCTATATATACGTGTACAATGAGAGAGTGTAGGGATAGCCCTGCTAGCGTGCAACAGCTTTCGAACCACGCTTCTAGCTTCAGACCATCCATCTTCAAGTCATTTGATACTTGCTCAACCTGACTTACAAGTTCCCTCTCATCCAAGGATGCCCAAGCAACTCCTTCGCGGTCCACCGATCCTCAGGCCTCCACTGCAACATCCACCTCACAAACTGCAAGAACTCTTCTTTCTTTTCTCCATCTAGATTCTCTTCCGACCTCTCTAACGTCAAGCCTTGCGGTATGTATATCTCGGCTATCCAATTCCCTAATAGAACTTCGGTTAGCTTCAGACAGTACTTTGGGAGCGCAGTCTCACCTTCACTATCGAAGAATTCTTTACTCCGCGCTCCTCTCTCTAACATATCCATCGGCGGCGGACCGAGCATCGCGACTAATTCCGCGAGATGAGCTCTGGTCAGGTATCACTTTTCGGTTGCATCGATGCCGTAAAAGAGGTGTTTATCCTCATAGAGGTCCCAAATCTGTGCACCTCGGTCAATGTCTGATTTCGCCTCAGGCTTGAGACGGTACGTACCATCGCTCCAACGTTCCAGATATCAGCTGGGTAACCCCATTCAGTCTTCAGCATAACCTCTGGACATCGGTAGACATCTGGTTGCGCGTTATGGATCTGAGGTTTGTCGCCACGAACTGCAGAGCCGAAGTCTCCAAGGACAACACGACCATACTCTTTCGGCAATCCAAACTGGCGTGTCGCGTAGATTGGCTTGCCGTCTACGACTTTTCGAGGCGAGGGAGATGTCATTTCGGCGTCAACAAAGGCTTTCAAGATGCCCTGATCCTCGATTTCTATGAGGATGTTGTCGGCTTTTATGTCTACATTCTTGTCAACAGAATTGCGGGAAGACATGTGTTAGGCCGTACCTGTATGTATGATCTTGGCTTCTGTGTGAAGGTAATCGAGTGCGAGGAACACTTGCGACAACCCAGCTTTTAGCAGCTCGTCCGTGAAGCGGTGCGCGGGGTTTCTGTTCAAGAGATCCTTGAAACTATCCCACATTGGTTTCTGGACAAGACATCGATGATCGCCACCTTGTCGGGGAATGGTAAACAAGTCGAGGGCTGTCCGGACGTGATTGTATCCTGGATGCGAAGCATTGCCTTTGCTTAAGATATTGTACATATTGTACTCATCCTCGTCCATTCCCTCTCTTGTGAAAACTTTCAAGGTCGTATAAGCATGGCGGCTGGTTTGCTGTTAGTATAGATAGCACAATTGCCGAATGCTAACTTGCTGTAGATCACGGGCCAGCCAAACAGTTGACGTAACACCGAAACCAAGTTTGCCTACTACTTGGTACTTCGACGCGAAGACATCTCCTATGTTGACCGGATAGTAGACGCCCCTGTGGAACTCCTCAAGCTGTTCTTCCTCAAACAATAACGCGTCGCTGACGACTTCGAAACCGGATGTCGGAAATTTGAGTTGGGGCCATGGTTGTCTTTGAAAGACCGACTTCGCGAGTTTGAACATAGATAAACCTGCAAAGAGCGTGTCCTAATAGCTCTCAATAGGTTTGAGGTGAATGTTTTTTAGTAGCAGGTGATGGTGGTTGATGTTTAGATTGGGATGGCGGACAGACGAGGTAAGGTAAAAGGCAAGGGCTTAGTAGAGTGCCCGCACCGGCCGGATCACGAAGAATGGGTAGGAAGTAGTCAGGTTCTCTGATCCTAAATTGCTTCATCTGAGCAGATAACATGTCAATGGTGTCATCGATGGCGGGCCTGCTCTTCGGCTGAGATGAACTGGGCTCCGCCGAATGAGCCTTCGTCGTCTGTACCCTAGTTGGAGTTTCCGTAGTCATCCTCTAATGCCGCAAGCTCTTCTTCATCTACCGGCAAGGTCAGAAGGGCCATGGTACAAACATGTGGGAACGCGTTGTGTCATTTCGGCGCATTGTATATGAATTTTGGTCGCGTTGGGTTACGTGTCATGGCGCCGCTGTGACGTACGCTCTACCAATAGCAGCTGATATGCAGCCGCCCGACCCGAGGTGCTTCGCCTCCTTCCCCCTGTTGTTAGCGCTCATTATAGGGGGCTAAATACCCGTTTACAGTAAGCGCGAAGCCGTAAACAGGATATTTAGCGGAGTTACTGACGACAGAGCAAGAGACAGCAAGGCTTCCCGTTCGCTCAGCCCTATTTAAGCAACGTACCGGCGGACTAGTAGTCAGGTGGGTGACCACTGGCGAATCCCCACTGTTGTATGTTTTTGCAAACTTTTTGCACTGCAGTTGATTGACCTGCCTGCTAGCTAGCAGCAGTCTGGCTTTGCCATTGGCTGACTGCTAAAAGTTTGAATGATTCTAGACTTAATTAAATGTTTCGTCATTCTTCGCTTTTGTTCCAGCGTTGGCGCGAAACATACAAGCCACATCGCTAAGCCTGTCGAGTCTCGGCCTGCCGTGGTGTCCTCAACCTCCCCCTTGTTCTGCGGCATGTCTACCCACATGCACCTGCAATCCTTCACGACCTTCAGGTCGGTGTCGCAGTGCTTGTCCGACCCACTGCGGGCCGCCCCCATTGCCTCCGTCAGGTGACCCCATCAAACAAGCTCACAAAGTGGTATAGCATCTGCCTACATGACCATCGCGGCAGATGTCGACGCCCGTCGCATTGTTCCGCATTGGAACTTGAGCCTCGTGCTCGCTTCCATCGCTGTCTCCTTCCTCGGCGCTTTTACCTCGACGCAACTGATCGTGCAGGCAAAAACTTCCCGTTACCTTTCCGCCGTCATCGTCTGGTCCATCCTTGCCAGCCTGACCTTCGGCTTCTGCTCAATATGGTGTCTCCACTTCATAGCCATGCTGGCCTGCGAGCTGGATCTTCCCATCACTCTCAATGTCTCGCTCACAATTCTGAGCGCAATTCTGGCAGTTAGCTTTACCTGGCTCGCTCTTGCTTTCGATCTCGTATGGGATCATTACAAGAAGATTCGACAAAAGCAGGCCGCCGCTTTGCGCAGAGATTCAAGGCGCACACACTCGCTGCGATCCGGGGATCCAGACGATCGGGTCCAGGCTTCTCGATTCCTTGGCGGAGCTAAGCCCAACTCGGTCGCTCAGCACGAACTGCCGTCTTCCTCCCCACGGATTGAGGCGCACTCCAGTCGCAACCAACGAACCCTGAGCCCCTTTCCTGATCAAACTAACAATCGCTTCCATCTTACCCATGATCCGTTGTTGGCCTCCACTGTCGACGCACAATCGGTGCCCCTTCTGGAACAGACTGAGAGTCAAGAGGGCGTCGATGACGGCGCGGAGAGCGACGCAGATGGGACGGGAACGAACTCGCTTTCTTCATGGAGTGAGTTCAGGAGTTCGCGGCGCTCATCTGGCGTAACGTCATCCGACACAAGTCTCGGCCTGGGTCGCTTTGCCAGTGTGAGGAAGAACCGAGGGACCACGTTTGGTGATAAGAACCCCTTCATCGCCACTGCTTTGGCCCTATACATGGGGTTTACTGCCCATACCATAGTAAAGGGCTTCGTTTGGTCTCTAGCTATCACGGGTATGCACTATTCGGGCATCTTGGCATTGAATATCCCGCACGGCTTTTGCGAACTCGACGTCAACTTTGTAATCCTATCTGCCGTCATCAGCTGGATAGTCTGCGTTGTGGGCTGTATCCTGCTTTCTTCCATGGAAATACGGCTTGGACAGCAAGTGTTGTTCTCCATCATCGCAACGACTGGCGTTGCTTCGATGCACTTCACTGGCATGCATGCCGCAAATTTCTGGTCGACCGACCTACCATCAGAGACCCGAGGATATCCATCAGCATTGGTTGTCGCAATCTCCTGCATTGCTATCACTACTTGCTTGGCTGCGAATGGCCTACTAGCGCACTCTACTACTCTGGCCCGGAACAAACTGGCCGAGATCATCTACACCAGGAAGAACCTGTGGGCTGCGATTGCTCAAAAGGAAAATGCCGAGGCGGCAGCGATAGCAAGAAGTGAATTTATTGCTTCAGCCTCGCACGAGATCCGATCTCCGATCCATCAACTACAAGGATACAGTGACCTGCTTGCCAGATCGAATCTCGACGACGAGAGTCGGCTCCTGCTACATGCCATGCAGGACGCCATTAGGAGTCTTAGTCTCATCACCACGACCGTGCTCGACTGGTCCCGCCTCGAGCAAGGAGAAGCGATATGCAGGCCGACAGCAGTGGATGTGCGGAGGTTATGTGAATCTGTCTTGAACGTATTGCCCGGAAGAGACGAAGACTGCGATGTCGAGCTTCTGATCGCCGTGGCCCCAGACGTCCCCGACTCCTTGTTCATCGACGAAACCTACATGCACCGCATCATCATGAATTTGCTCTCCAATTCACTCAAGTTCACTTCTTCTGGTCATGTGCTGCTGCAGATCAAGCTGGTCGACCAGGACATGGTGGTAACAGTGAAGGATACGGGCAACGGCATTCCCGAAGCCTTCCTCCCCGATCTCTTTGAGCCTTTCAAACAAGCTCAGTCTCGTGGACCACAGAGAGGTACAGGCCTCGGTCTCAGCATTGTCAAACAGCTTTTGCAAAAGATGAACGGCACAATAGATACCGAAAGCAAAGATCGGAACGACTTCCCTGATCACTCCGGGACAATCTTCACGGCAACCTTTCCAGTTCAGCCAGCGGCAGAAAATCGCTCGTGCCATCCAAAGTTGTCTGGTAATCTGGGCTTGCTCGGAGTGTCTGGAAGTCGAGCGCTCGAGGGCGTGGGTCTCTGCTGTTCGCTGTACGGACTTGAGACGATTGTCCTTGACCCCAGGAAACCAGTTCCATCCGACCTTGACTACGTTTGGTCAAGTTTGGAGTTCCTCAGGAGCAACCAGACCGTATTTCGAAGTTTGAGAGACCGTGAAGACATCATCACCCTCATCCCTTTTGACGATGACAAAGCTCTGCTGGAACTCATCGGCAACTCGCCTGGCTCAAACATTCTTCCCCTCCGGCGACCGCTGATGTTTCATAAGATCGCACCACTCATGACTGATCCTAGCCGCAAGGCGATCAGGCCTGATGCACTCAGCAGAACAGTCAGATTCGCGTCGGTGGTAGATCTGGTCGATGGCGATGAGGGCTCAGAGTATCCGAGAAAGACGACCCAGTCGACACGAGAGACCAGCATGTCGGAATCAGCGGAGACCATCGCGGCACCGGCCAAGACTATCATGTTGGTAGAGGACAACAAAGTCAACCAAAGACTGGGGCTTAAAATGCTCAAAACATTAGGTTACGAAGTCATCATCGCAAACGACGGGCAAGAAGCGGTGGACTTGGTGATAGAGCACGCGGACGATATTGACGCCATTCTGATGGACCAAAGCATGCCGGTCAAGGATGGACTGACTGCTACGCGAGAGATTCGAGAGATGGAGGCGGATGGCAAGTTGCCTCCACGAAATGGGCGCCCAAGACCGATCATCGCGGTGACGGCGGTTGTGGGAACGCACGCAGAATCCATGTGCAGGCAAGCCGGGGCGGATGATTTCTTACCAAAGCCACTGAGCTTAAGCAAGCTTCGGCATACGCTCGAGGCGTTTTTGATAGACTTTGAAGACAGGTAATGGCGTTATGAAGAAATGGGCGCCGAGCACGTGCACTTCTACAACAATCTGATAGCCGGTTCATCGACGCACATAATGTACCAATGATTCTGTTTAGATCTGAATCACTTTCGCAAGTACCAATGCGCTCCGAGTGCTGTTTCTGGTCGGACCTCCGATCTTCTCTCTCGACTCAAGAACAACCCACATGTTGTCGACATAAGTGGGCACATCTCTAACTATATTTCGGCGATCAATGAACGGCATTCGATCAGGCCGACCACCGATACGACCCCGCATTTTGGTCGCACGTTGAAAGAAGGCTTGCCAGTTTGTCTCCACATTCCGCAGCCGCATAGACTAGCACGAACCCATAGGAAAGTCGCGCGGCCTGCCCCAGTACACTACAGCGCCCGACTCGCCCTCCGCCGGCTCCGATGGTGTACTCTACCCCTCAAATCAGACTCGGCAGCGACTACCGGCATGTTCTCGGCTTTGAAGGCACGTGAGAATCGCACATCCCACTGCATCAGCATTCGCATCTTGGCCAACTCGTGATATCGGATTTTACTGGGCTACTTTCGCTTTAGACTGGTCTGCATGGACTCGGGCCTGATAACCGACTCTACCGCGCGATGATAGACGCGCGAATCTTCGTCCGTATGAACACCACATATATTGGGTAAGCTTTAAGGGAGAGAACTCACCGTGCACGACCACAGTTGGCATCCGCACATCCAGTATCTTTTCGAGACCTTGACACCAAGCCTTTCGTTATTACGAACCGTTTGACCATCCATCATGACAGCCTCCAATTACTATGTTGGAGGCATTCGCGTGCTCGAAACGGACTCCACTCCAATCACTCACCCTGGTGCCAAGTACTCAGGACCCAACCCTGGAACGACCATTATTCCCGTCGGCTTCAAAAAGGAGCCAGACTGTAGAGCATTCGAGCATGAAACGGTCTTCGAGCGAGATATTGAGATCCCCTTACGCGATGGAACGATCATTCGAGCAGACGTATTTCGTCCTGCCGACATGTCAAGTGTGCCCGCCATTGTGCATTACTCGCCGTATGGCAAGTCTGGAGCAGGTACTTCGATGAACATGCGGTCTCTGCCTCGAGCTCACGTCTTGCAGGGTCTTTCGATGTCAGCCTCGCTCCTGGGCGCGTAGGCATCCCGCGCAGCGCACTATCTGGCTTCCAGTGCTTTGAAGCCTTTGATCCTGCCGAGTGGGTTCTACATGGCTACGCTGTGATCAACGTCGATGCTCGAGGCACATACAGTATGTCTAATCAGTGGTTATAGAACGAACAGCTCGCTCACCTCAAGATAGGATCTCAAGGAAACTCGAAGTCAGTTTTCCCCACATCAAGGCTCACAGTCCCTGACTGTACAGATTCTTAGGTACCGCAGAGGGCCGTGATGGGCATGACGTCGTTGAGCACATCGCGCAGCTGCCTTGGTGCACCGGAAAAGTGGCAATAGCTGGAAACTCATGGCTGGCTATGACACAGTGGTTCATTGCAGCTGAACGACCGGCTCATCTGACATGCATGCTGCCTCTTGAAGGTCTGAGTGATCCTTATAGGGAGAACTTGTGCAGGGGTGGAGTTCCGAATACGCCGTTCTTCGGATTCGTTGGCTCGTTTCTTTATGGTATATCCCTGACACCCCCAGTGGGTAATGGAAGAGATGCTAAATAGGCCACAGGAAGCCAGAAACGAGAAGATGTTGCTGCTATGTTGCACAAGTATCCTCTTATGAACGAGTACTGGGAAGATAAGCGTCCTGATATTAGCTTAATTCAGTGTCCTGCCTATGTCTTGGCTAGCATGTCAACTGGGCTTCATACGGTCGGATCTCTTCGAGGCTTTGAGGATATTCCGCATGAAAAGAAATGGTGGGTGCTCGCACAAAAGTCTCTTCCATCTTTGCTAATGCAGTATAAAGGTTGCGCTTACATTCAACCCAAGAATGGCATGACCTCTACCAAGACCGATCCATAGTCGACTTCAAGAAATTCCTTGACTTCCACATGAAGGGTGAACGTAACGGATGGGAGGAAACTCCCAAGGTCCGCGCTTCAGTCATTCGCTACAATGAGGTAAGTTGAGCATACGCACTCCGCTTATCGAGCAACGCTGACTGTCATCAGGCATCCATCGACAACTTACCATTCACAACATGGCCCAGCCCGGAAGCAGAAAACACTATATTCCATCTCTCCGCAGACGGCACTCTCCAATCAACCCCATCCTCCATCACCACCGGCCAGCTCACCTACCAATCTGACGCCATCGTCCCCAACAACGACACCGACCCAGAAGAACTAAGTTTCACATACACATTCCAGGCGCGAACTCGCCTCATCGGATCTTCCAAAGCTGTCCTGTACATGTCTTGTCCCGACCACGACGATCTCGACGTCTTTGTCATACTCCGCAAAGCCGACGCGCACGGCAAAGTCCTGCGGAACGTCAACATCCCGTTCGCCGAGCTGAAAGCCATCGGCGGCTCTGGTATCGAAGACGTTACTGATCCTCAAGACGTATCTAAGATTAACGTACTGCAGTACATCGGACCCTCAGGCATTCTGCGTGCAAGTCATCGCGCCATCTCCCCAACTCTTTCCAAGCACAACTTCCCCGTTCACGAACATACGAGCGAGGAGAAGATCACGCCAGGGCAGGTTGTTAAGTTGGAGATTGGGATATGGGCTGCGGGGATTGAGTTTGAAGAGGGTGAAAGGCTGGTGTTGAGGGTGAGTGGGCATGATATGCGTATGCCGGAATTCGAACCATTGCGTGGTAAATTCGCAACGGGCAACAAAGGCAGACACGTTGTGCATATTGGAGGCGAGCATGATAGTCACCTTGTGCTGCCTTTGATGGAGTGCTGAAGGAGTAGGGTAAAGCCATGTCGATTGTGTATTCTAGCTAAATTTCAGAACTCAGATACTCGGACATGTCACTGGTCTCGAACCTCTGCTTGCAACGTCAGTGACGCAAGTTCAGAGAGTTCTCCATCAGATACTCACGGCACTTTGTACACATAATCCGTCAATGTTTTACGCGGGTCGAATAGCACACCTTCGTCATCTGGCTGGACATCACCGGGCAATTCCACTCCAATCTTTGTCAAACTCAAGATTGCTAATTCTCCACTCGCCCACACTTGCGCGCAGTTGGGGTAAAATTGAGCACCGCCCACCACATTCGAGTCTTGTAACGCCATTGTCTTGTGTCGGATCAGGTAAGGTCCATCTGGAAGGCAATTGAGGATAGTAATGTTCCATGTGTTCTTTGCGTAGAACATGATTTGTGTCGCCCAATCAAGACCGGAGGAGGCGTAGGCATATGGGACGACGCCAGCTTCTTCGATATTGAACCAATTACAGGCTCCATTGCCAAGCCTTTGATAGAACGCGCCTTCATCAAAAGCAGGAATAACTTCTCTTCACCATTGCGGTGATAGCAGCTGTCGGATCGTGCTTCGCCACGTACGTGCGCAGGTCCGTATGGTTTTCCGAGCGTATGAATACCTGAGCTGATGCAAGGCTTGTTACCCGTATCCGCGGACGGTAGGTACTTGTCGGTGTTCGCAACTAGGATATATAACAAGTCGTGTTTCAATGTTAGCAGCGCTGCCGTTCTGCGTTTTCTCCATTGGGAAAAGTGTCTATCTACAACTGCAAGTCAGGATGGTGAAGAGTTGAAGTTTTGTTAAGGTTGCCCAGATGTGGGGCAGCGGGAAGACGCAAATGAGGCTCCGGACTTGCCAAACGATGACTCCGCAACCGAGACCCACACCACTACGTCCCATTGTCATATCACCCATTTGCAAATTCGTTGTGTTACATCGTCTACTAAGCTCTCAAAAGCCATGATGCGGCTTCTGCCTCATATGGAAGAGCGTCCACGGCGTCTCGACACCAAGGCCCTCTCTGTCAACGTGGACAGGCGAATGAAGGCCGTACTACCCGCTCTGAGCTGTAGTCGTTGGGCGATGAGATCAAGCACTACATGCTTAGAAAATCCAGAACGTTACCAGGAATAGAAAGAGGCTTTTGTTTCTCGATCTTCCGATCTGGAAAGCAGCGCAAGGAAGCATGGGGCATACCTCCTGATGGCCAGGCTTCGACGCAATCGCTCAACATTGAACGGACGAAATTGACAGACGAGCATAACCATATATATGAATTATGTTCGAAGCAATGGAATGGATCAGGATCGTTGGCATTCATTATTAAAGCTGCATACTCTTCATACCATATTAGAGGTATTGCGAGACAACAGGTTGCACTCATCGGCGCAACCGGCGAGACAGGGAAATCCATATTAAATGGTCTCATCCATGATGGTAGTTTCGTAAGGAGATCTAGCCTCGGTATGATCAGTTTCTAATTCCATCAGGATATCACAATCATCGTGCGGCCTCAGTCTCTCTCAAAGCCGTCCACCAAAGCCTTAGCAGACCGGGGTTTCCCTATCCTCCCAATCGGCGCGTCCACCGACGTCGATCCATCTCTTCTCCGACCATTCACCACCATCATCAGCTGCGTCGACAACTTGGGCTACCACGACCAAACCCGGCTCGCCGTCGCCGCAAAAGCAGCGAGTGTACAACGCTTCGTGCCATGTGGCTTCACCAGCATCTGCCCGCCCAGTGGCATCATGGAACTCCGTGACCGCAAAGAGGCCGCTTATAACGACATCTTGAAGTTGAAGCTCGGCTACACGATTATTGATGTGGGGACATGGCATCAATTCGCGTATCCACGAATACCGTCTGAAAGATTGGACTATTCGTTCTTGGCGATAGGGCCGCAGAAGGCGCATGTGTATGGTGATGGTACAGCAAAGATTTTGCTTACCGACTTGCGCGATATCGGGAGATTTGTTGCACGCGTCGTTCGGGATCCGAGGACGTTGGATAAGAAAGTTTTCACGTGGAGCGATGAGCTTAGTCAGCTGGAGTGCTTTTCCATCGTTGAAAAACTGACGGGCGAGACGATTGAGAGGACTCAGGTCCCGCTTTCGGATATTGTGGATGCGGTCAGGAGGGCTCGAGAGGTGGATGCAGTGGAGAAGCCGCAGACGCTTGATGCGACGGCGCAGGAATTGCAGTGGCAGGAGTATTTGCTTAGCAAGTATGTTAGGGAAGACAATACGCGGGAGAACGCCCTGTATCTGGGTTATCTAGATGCCAAGGAGCTGTATCCTGATTTCGTGCCGATAAGTTTCGAGGACACGATCAAAGAGGCGCTGGATGGAAATGCGGTCAAGTTGTATGAGGGCAGATTCTGAGCCGATACAGAAGAGCAGGAAAAAGGCGCAGTTGTATTGACTGCTGTATTGTTTACGAATCTTAGGCAGTTTCACGCTGGCCACCGTGTCCTTGGCTACACATCTGAATATCTTTTCAGGAAAGCCTCCAAGCCCTCACCCTCCACTCCGATCTCCCCATTGTCCAACTCACCAAGCAGCCAGATGCCTTCCACTGTCCACAAATTATAGAACCAGCCGATGTACTCCCAGAACGCGCTCCTCTTTCCACGCTTTCTCGCCTCGAAAGCCTTTTCTCTCATTTCTTCGACGCTGCCCATTCGTACAATCTCGACTTCGCGGCCGCGAAGCTTCCCATATGTGCGCGCGATCTCACTCAGCGTATCGACCCCGGACGAAACATTCCAGAACTCTTTCTCTTTGATCTTCTCCGCAGGCAGACTCAATAGTCCAGCAACAAACCTCGCGACATCTTTCTCGCTAGTCCAATTCCACTTCCTATTTTGATCGCCCCAGATCTCCATCTTCTTGTTCTCCAGATCCCAAGGGCCATGGTTTTTAGTTGTGAAGTATGCGTGTCCAGGACTGCCGAACAGAACTTCAGCCAAGACGCCGGTAAAGACGAAGCTTAGATGCGGAGACGCAGGGGATGAGACGAGCTGCAAATGGTTGTAAAAGGAAATGTACGGGTCGTACGAGTCTTGTTGGCCGAGGGTAAGTGTGCGCCAGTCATAGTTGAAAGATGCGGGGACGAAGTGTTTGACGCCTGCACGCTCCTTTGTGATGTCAGTATTGCCTATCTCTTGGTGCGAGCCGAAGGCATAGATGTCTTACAGCAGTACGAAACAGCAACAATTGTCCCTCTAAGAGCAGCTCTGGACTACCTTTGTATGCGCACACCACAGCGTCAACACCTTGACATGCTTTTTCGAGGGCCGTGATATCGTAGTACGCGGTGTTGGTAACAAATGACTCAAGCTGCTCCTTTGAGCTTCTGGCAAGCTTAGCGGGTGAGCGACCAAGTCCTCTGACTTGATGACCGCGCTCGATCAAGGCGGGAGCGAGGAGTCTGCCAATGTTGCCTGTAATACCTGCAACGAGAACGAGCATTGTTGTAGTGTTGTTAGGAGATATTGATAATCTGAATGAACCATGGCGATGAAGCTGCTAAATAATTTAATATCTGAGCTTGACATAAAGAAATTTAGCATGATTCAAATCCAAGCTGTATCTCGCGATCTCCAAAAAGCGAGCAGGTCGAACTTTCCTCCGATCTTGCTCTGCAATGGACCACAAATGATCGATGTTCATCCGAATCCACTGGCTCGACCAAACTGATGATGCTGTACATGTTTTATTTCTGATAGTCTGATTGGCTGCAAGTGTGGCGCTGTCGATCATGTTGCCATGGAAGCCCACTTGCTTACACAATTCGGACTTGGAAAGACCGACGTCACGCTTCGAAGACCGAAGGGGATCTAGACTTCAATGGCAAGCCTAGACCAAGCGTCGTAGACGTCGTCTTGAAATGATCATCGGGCAGTCTTAGGATACATTGCGTTTGGCATGGCGTGAATGTTGCGTGCCGGACGTGTGGTGAGATTCCATGGATGCCATCTCAGGTTCGTCCGTCGTGCGTCGCGGAATTTATTGTGTAATGGTCGATTGAGTGCGCTATCCATCTCTCGGACAATGCTTCAAGTCTCCTCGGTAGCTATGGGCTATGTTTACAAATAGCGAAGTTCGTGGCGAGGCCGATGGCAAGAGCCTCGTGTGAATGGGCGTAGGTGTTGGCACGCTAAAACGTCCGAGCTAGCTCGCAGAACTCTTGGCAGTCGCGGGGCTGCGCCTGCACACTGTGGGCAAATCCTTGAGTCACGGCAAAACTACAAATTCACGACCGCGAGAGAACTGCGCCACAGCTACACACAAGTTAACCGACGCTCACGAGGACGAGCCCACGATCACGCTGCATACTGAGAATTTCTGCAATCGTACAGGAACGAAGTAAACGACTGGGTTACCCCACATCGACTCGAGGTCGCACATAAGAAACCACCACCCACAGGGAAGAAGAGAAGGCGCACACAGTCAAGATGTCTCTCACAAATTGTCGGTTTTATGAGGAGAAGTATCCGGAGGTGGAGAGCTTCGTCATGGTGAACGTAAAGCAGATCGCAGAGATGGGCGCATACGTAAAACTGCTAGAATATGGTACGTGTCGAGTGTGATATTCTGTGGCTCTATGCTCATACGTGCAGACAACATTGACGGCATGATCTTGCTCTCCGAACTGTCCCGAAGACGTATTCGTTCCATCCAAAAGCTCATCCGTGTCGGCCGCAATGAAGTCGTAGTCGTGCTCCGTGTGGACAAGGACAAGGGTTACATCGATTTGTCGAAGCGTCGTGTGTCGCCAGAGGACATCGTGAAATGCGAGGAGCGGTACAACAAGTCAAAGATGGTACACAGCATCATGCGCCACGTCGCCGAGAAGACACAAACACCCATCGAAGAGATCTATCAGAGCATCGGCTGGCCGCTAAACAAGAAGTACGGACACTCGATCGACGCATTCAAGCTCAGCATCACGAACCCCGAGGTCTGGAACGATGTTACATTTCCCAACGACGTGGTCAGGGACGAGCTCCAGAGCTACATCGGAAAGAGGTTGACACCGCAGCCCACCAAGGTGCGTTCAGATATTGAGGGTATGTTCTTGTTCTGAGACCCCAGAGACAATATGCTAATTCCAGCAGTGACGTGCTTCGGCTATGAGGGTATCGATGCAGTCAAGGAGGCACTGCGGAAAGCCGAGGCCAAGAACACCCCAGACAACCAAGTCAAGGTCAAGCTTGTGTCGCCGCCACTCTACGGTATGGGAACAGCCACAAAGGTCATAGGGCAACATCGCTAATCTATACAGTCCTCACATCACAGTGTCTCGACAAGACAGTCGGTATTGCATGCTTAGAGCAGGCCATTACCGACATCAAGGAGAGCATTACAGCGGCCGGCGGTGACTGCCAAGTCAAGATGGCACCTAAGGCGGTCACTGAAAACGACGATGCAGAATTGGCTGCCCTCATGGAGAAACGTGAGCGTGAGAATCAAGAAGTCAGCGGTGACGAGGACGAGAGCACGAGCGATGAGGGTGGTGTGGTTGAGGCTGATTCTTAGTCGCATTCTTGCATCAACCCATGCCTGCATCTGTCAAAAGTCGGCATCCGGCGTTTGGGATTGAGAAAGCATCTTCGAGCAGGAAAACTGCATCTTCGGGTATGTACACCATTTCAAGACCGATAGGGCTGCTTGCGTACAATCATGATTTTGTATGTAGTACGGCCAATTTTACGACACGACAGTCTGAAAGCAGCAAGCACTTCGTAGTGTTCCAAGCCGTTTGAGATCAGATGAAAATAAAGTTGAAGCTTGGACCACTTGGTTCGCGTGGGGAACGCGTGCGATGACGCTGCTGCAGGTGGAGCTGTCTCGCGCCTAAGCCAACTTCTTGGTGCGCGCCGGCCAACATCACGAGCAGGCTCTGCTCTCTCTCCCTAGCCCCTGAAACCTTCTTATCTACCGTTGCATACACTTTTTTCTGTCGCGCGACGTATTGAACGTGGTCAATTGTTATCACCTGACCCACAATCGCGGCGTTCTGGAGCTCAGTATAACTCGTCGCAATCATGGTGAAGTGGAGCCGACTGTTCAATGCGGATGGGCATGATAGAAGACACCAAATGCAGGATGAGATAAGAAATCGTGAGTTGGGGCAGCATACTCGCGACTATTTCCAAAGACTGATCATGCTCAGTACTTCCTACCGCCCGGCGCGAACGCCTTCCACCGCCGCCGATAGATCCGAAAGAGGTGACAAAGGTCGCACTCCGCCTCAAGCACCAGATCGAACAAGTCGTACCATGCGAACTCGAAGAGGAACAAGTCACAAAAGCGCATAGCCCTATAATCACGCAGGCGGTACTGAAGACGGCCAAGGAAGCTGGCGGCGAGCAACACCAAGCCTGTGTCGTCTACTGCCTGCTTGTGGTCAAGAAGTGGTTCGAGAAGCAGTCTTCTGCGGAGCTTTGGGACGCCGATCTCCACGATGTGCGCGCCATTGCCGCCGAAATGATGGCCAAGCGCCTTATCGAAGCCGAGGAAGACACGGACTACCTGTTTGAAGAAATGCTGCTCAAGCGCTACTCAACACTCGTGGACGGAGAACCGACACCACCTGCCAACGCGATTGAGAAGGCTGTGGATCTGCACGCTGTCACCGTCATCGGCTCATCAGGGTACCAGAAATGCATCAACTACCTTTGGCGGGGCTGGGTAGTGCAAGATGATGAGGACCCAAGTCGATTCGTTCCTTACGAGAACAAGACAAACACCAGCTATTGGGCGCACTTGGACCCCGATCGGATGAGAGTCCCCAGATATCAGAACTGGGTCCAGATCGCCATGTCCTTTATTTTCTTAGGCTTATACACCGGCGCAATCAACACGATCAATCCGTCCGGTGACTTGGATGTCGTCGAAGGTCTGCTGTACCTCTTCACACTTGGATTCGTATGCGACGAGGCCAACAAGTTCTGGAAGGTTGGCCGTTTCTACATTTCCTTTTGGAACATGTTCAACAGCACTTTATACGCCCTTCTCGCCGTCTCCTTTGTACTTCGCATAATAGCTCTCGGACACCCAGTGCATGAGCATAGGCGTGAACGCTTGAATGAGCTCTCCTATGATTTCTTGGCTTTCACGGCACCGATGTTCTGGATGCGGTTGTTGCTGTACCTGGACACTTTCCGCTTCTTTGGTGCTATGCTGGTCGTCTTGAAGGTCATGATGCGCGAGTCGCTCATCTTCTTTGCGCTCTTGATCGTTGTTATGGTGGGCTTCTTCCAGGCTTTCCTTGGTCTCGATGTCGCAGAGGATAACATCGCCTCTGATTCTGCTTTCGTCATTCAAGCCATGCTGAACGCCGTTATGCAATCGCCCGAATTCGACGGCTTCGACAATTTCGCTGTAAGTCACGCATCTCCTCTTACGACTAGACACAAGCAATGCTAACAAATCTTCATCAGCCACCATTCGGTCTCATCCTCTACTACATCTTCACATTCGTAGTCATGGTCATCCTCCTCAACATCCTCATCGCGCTCTACAATTCCGCCTACGAAGACATCACCGAGAACGCCATCGACGAATACATGGCCCTCTTCAGCCAGAAAACCATGCAATTTGTCCGCGCCCCCGACGAAAACGTCTTCATTGCGCCCTTCAACCTCATCGAAATGTTCTGCCTCATCCTCCCCTTCGAATGGTGGATGTCCGACGCCACGTACGCGCGCCTCAATGATCACGTCATGTCTGTAATATACAGCCCGTTGCTGGTTTTGACGGCGTTCTTGGAACAGAGAGACGCGAGACATGTGAATTACAATAGAAGAAGGGGAGAGGAGGATGAGGATGTTACGCATGAGTGGGAACAGGTGCTTAATGAGTGCGACTTCGAGAGCGACGGATGGGATAAGAAGGTTCAGTCTACTAAGCCGAATGTCGAGTTCGATACAGCTGTGTTGGAAGTGCGCAAGCTTCAGGGCCAGGTTGAGGAACTGAAGAGTCTTCTTACTACGCTGACGGAGAAGGGCTGGGGCGGGGACACGCTTGAGGGAAGTAGATTTGAGAAATTGAGCGGGAGCAAGTTGGACAAACTGGACAAGGCAGGCGAGAGCAGTGAAAGTGGTGGACAGTAAGTGTAACCTTTGTTTCGCTCTTACTTGTTCTTTTGGGATGTCAGTTTATGCTGACATCTACTTATTGTAGGCGCGCTGCGAGACCAGAAAGAAGCGAGTTTGGGGACACACAAGGGAGTGAGTGGCATTCTGATTGACCCTACTTTCATACTCGCTTCTGTCTGTGGACAGAATGGAATACGAAATCAACCCTTTTCTGCCTCATCTATACGCGTAGTGAAAATTGCATCGCCAGCTCGGTATTACGATGGTGAGGCTGACAAAAGTCGTCAAAATCCTCCAATATGACACAGTGGCGCTAGTACGCGGCAACCTTGAGGAAGATGCACCCGAGGCCGTCATCAATGGTTTTGTCGCAGTGTTGCCGCATTGGGCAAGTTGGGATGTTGAAACGTATGCGTGCGCTGGGATCATGGTTTCGCGTGGGTAAAGCGGATGGAGGCTGCGGAACCACAGATCTCCTATAGATATACGGCTGAGAGATCGGTTTGCGAATTGTTCTCGATGCCCAAACTCACCACGAATCAGCACCCTGGGTTCCGCAACAGAGCGCATTACAGCGTGTGGCAAACGGCTATGTACAGTGAGCATTTAGTGTCGAGAATGACACGTTGCAGGAGATCAAATTGTTTCCTTGACGGATTGCAACACTGCATCGAATATGAAGGCACGGATTAATGGTGTTTGTCGAAGTCGTTCGTCGCGTCTCCAATGATTGGCGCAGGGGTGCTAGTCTGGCCGCGCCTCAATGGCGATGCGCGGGAGCTTGGTTGCCTCAATTTGGCGGGCAGCTGCCATCCTGCTTTCGCAGTAGTACGCGCTACTGGCCGTTGTAGCCTCCTTCTCCTTTACCCCATGGTTCTTGTTCTGCATTCTTAGCTTCGTAATGTGTGTTGTTTAGTTTTCTCTATGTCTCATACCCAAGACCTGTAGCAGCGCTGAGTCGGCCGAACCGCGGCCATCTCAAGACAGGAGAGGTCCAATGACCGATCCGCGGCCACCGTCATGGCACCAGCAGCCTGACATTGCGAACTTGTCGCCGGACTCGTTCACGGCACAGAAGCTGGTAGGGACGATGAAGCTTGTATACATCAACATATGCTGACAGGTGCAGCAACATGCTACACCAGAGCATCTCTACCTCACATGGAGGCGCTTCTTCATCGGCCCAATCCCCGTATGCTTGAACCAAATCCATAGTACGCTCAGCGCTCACACAGGCCTCTAGACAGCATGGCTGAGCAAACACCGACGCGACTGGTACAAGCATCACCTCCGCATCAACTACTCGACGCGCACTGCCACCTTCTCCTCAGACCCCAAAGAGGCACGGCAACGACGACTTAGCGGCCTCGAGGGCCCCAGCTCCTCTGCGCTGTTCCAGCACAGTTTTCCACAGCCCGAAGAGCTCGATGTCGAAGAAGCGGAAGGCCATAATGGCGTAGAGGCAGGCGCGGCCAATGGCGAGGCAAGCGCAACCACATCGACACCACCTGCCCTGCAGGTCCCGCGAGCTTCACAGCAGAAGGATGATGTCATAATAGGAAATGAAGACGAGGATTTTGTTGATGCGCCGTCGGAACCCGAAGACGAGAGCAACTTGCGCGTATACACACATGAGGAAGGTGAGTTCGATCCTGCCAAGGAACAGAAACCACGCCGGTCAAGCACGAAGTCGTTCGTGACAGCATCATCAACTCGACTCGCCGCGGAGCAGGAGGAGGAGTCCGAGGGATCAGCAAAAGATACACTACAGGATGAAGAGCATGGGCAAGCACAGGCAAGTGGCTTACATGTTCCTTCGGAGCAGGAAGAGGCAGTGCAGAAGTCACTTGGCAAGCGCCCAGTTTCAACCGTAGAGAGTTTACATCCTCAGACATCTACCGCAGGCGGCACCTCAGTAGATGCGAGGTCAACTTCTTCGTTGCTACGCAAGGCTGACATGAACAAGGCTGCGGCTCCGACTTCCGCCGATGTTGATGTGAAACCACCGGCAAAAGGCATCCTTGCGAGAGTGAAGAGAAGGTCAGAATTGAGACTGTCGAAATCGGACTCAGTGAACGATGCAGGCGGTGCGAGTGAAACATTGGCGAGGAAGGAGTCGAATTTGCGAAACCTGGTCAAATTCGATATACCGGAAGACTCGAAGCGTGCCAAAGTCCACCTCAAGGCCAAACAGGCGCAGATGACTATTTCGCGAGCGCCCACTAAACTACGAAAACAGCGATTGAGGGATGGACTTGTCGTCAAGATGGAACGCATGCTCGTTCGGGTTGACGCTGCGGGTGAGGTTCCGGATGACTTTGATGAGAACGTCAATCAGAGAGTCACTTCCAGAGTCAAGGACAAGTGGCGGGAGTACATGATTGTCTGTCGACATAGCCATACTGATAGTGCCGACTTTGTACTGCAACTTTACAAGACGCGGGTAGGTGCAAAGCTTTTTATAGGATCTAATGCGGGCAAATCATGCTGACGTCCATGACAGGTCATCCCAGAAATCGAGCAGCAAGGCGCCGGCAAGAAGGCTGCTTACGAGATACCACTCGGCCGCAAGATCAGTAGAGTCAACCTCTACTCATCATTGGACAAGTCAATCGTAGTCTCAACGCCCCACAAGCGCGGCGATCTAATCTTCATCATGTGCGCACGAACAGCGTCAAACGCAGTAGAATGGTACACCTTTCTTCGCAATGTCATGGGCTGGCGACGTGCTTCGGAACTACAGATCAACATCCCGGATATGAAGTTGAGCGTCCGCATAGCGAACCCATTCGAGAAGCTCGAGGCATCGCAGAATGAAGTCCAGGATGCCGATGACACAGAAGAGGCCATGCTCAAGACCATGCAGGAAGAACAGGCTGTCGCGGCAGCGCTTGTTCGACGATGCTTAGCTCAATTAGATGATGCACCAGAGTGGGCAGATGTTTTGCGGTCATGGGTCAAAGACCAACGAATTGGCTTGGCTTGGAAGCGCTATGATCGACTTGAGTGGGTACATGGTGCGAATGAGCGCAAGATGTATGGCACGATTGCGATGCTCA
The DNA here is from genome assembly GCA_010015745.1 of Setomelanomma holmii. Taxonomy (NCBI): domain Eukaryota; kingdom Fungi; phylum Ascomycota; class Dothideomycetes; order Pleosporales; family Phaeosphaeriaceae; genus Setomelanomma; species Setomelanomma holmii. Next base: position 19,779 of record ML978232.1, read on the forward strand.
AGTCGCATGATCTCGAGCTTCGGCCGAAGACACACTATCCCACAACTGCAGTGACCCGCAAGAAGCACAAGACGCTCACGGAGCCCGTCCCTGTAGAGGGCTTCCTCATTCGGCTTACTGGACAGCGTGGTCGAGCGGAGCGGCTGGGATTAATGTATCACAAGCAGCTGTACTTCGCCAGCCACGATCAGTTCCTTGTCTTCTCACGACCGACGAAAGTCACTCCGCCACCTCCGCCCAAGCTCCCGACTTCAACCAATGCGACCGTGCCGGATGCCCAAACAGTTGCCGACCAGGTACCCGCGAGTTGGGCTGTCAATCCATTTCCTGTGAAGGACGCTCAGATAGAATGGTTGATGCAAGGTCACTCAGGCACCCCGGAGACGAGACGCCTACATGATGAAGACGCCGCAGACGAGTCTGAGCGCAAGGGGCAAAACCTGCTCAATTGTGATGGTTATGTCAATATGGCCGATGTTGTTAAGGTTCGTAAGGCGAAACTTGGTGCAAGTCCTGCTGACGAGGATCTTGAGGAGGGTTCGGACGTCGATTTCGACGAGGATGTGGATGACTCGACAAGGGACGACGGTACGACAAGGGATATCGATATAGATCGCACATTTGAGCTGGTGATGAAGAATGGCTTAATCATCCGGTTGCAGGTGAGTACTCTGATGAAGAATATCCTTCGCAGACTAATGAAGTTGTCAGGCTGCCGACAAAGCTCGACGCAAGGAGTGGATACAACATCTCCGTGCCTTGGCGAAGTACTGGAAACACCGCACCGCGTCGGATATTGCTCTCTACAAATCTACGCGTAGTCGCAATCTCATCGCGCTGAACATTGACGAAGAAGGAGAAGCACATATGGGACAGTTCGCTCGAAAGTGGGAAGTCACCCAGTCGTATGCTTCCCCGGAACTGTACAACATGTGCGGAATTGCCTGCTGTCGCAGCATACACATGAGCGGTACACTCTATCGCAAGCCACGGATACATGCGCCTTTCACGCGTTGCAGTGTAATGCTAACTGCAGGCACACTCTTGGTCTTCCGCGACGTGCTGCGCAGTAGAGTCGGCAAGCAACTCAAACACATACATCACGAGCGCATCGCGAATTTAGACCTGAAGGACTGCTATATCTACTCAGGCTTGCTCACGGAGAACGACCTCTTGTATCAGAACCAGACTTTCGATGCCAACAAACCAGGCCACCATGCACTCCCTCGCATCTACCTCGAAGACGGCTGGACGAGCACGGACGAAGATGTCATGACGACCTTCGTGATCTGGCATGGCAAGGCAAAGAGCTGGTTCCGCGCCGAAGAAGGCGCTGGCGGCGGAGAACAACAGCGCAAAGAGGGGAAGAGGACACGGATCAAGAGAGTAGCCAAGCTTGGGAGCAAAGGCCGCTCAGTGGTCTTCCGAGCACGTAGTAGGGCTGAGCGGGACCATTGGGTGCTTGCTATACAAAACGAGATTGAGCGCGTACAGGGAGATGCGGCTGACTTTAGGCTGGAGGAGTCTGCGGAGCCAGTGAGGAGAAGCAGCTCTGAGAGAAGTGGGAGTGAGAGCGCGCAGGAGCAAGAGGTGGGTAATGGTAATGCGAGCTTGAGGAGTTAAGAGTTTGAGCTTTTGCATGGAATAGCGCGGACCTGTCTTGGTTTGGCTTTCGCATGGTACGTTTTGGGCATTACGTACTTCTTTAGCATATTGTTTGGGTGACTGTACGACAGGACGAGCGCTCGGTTGGTCCGTGAGATATGTCAGAGCGGAACACAGTAGTCTCTAATATCTATGTCCTTCGTCTGGTCGTCACCGCGAATCGTGGCAGGATGCAAAGTCTCCTGTGGCTCTTTGAACGATATCCTCACACGTGCCTGGACAATTTTGCAACCAGTGAAACCGCTCATCACGTGTTTCTGTTGCACCAACCCACAGCCTCGCGACTCGTGACACCGCAACAGTCGTTTGTCTCACGTCCATGTAGTGACGTAACGTATCACCAGATCGAGCCTCCTACGTCCGATCACGCGTCTCCTGCTCTTCACTTCTCCCCGTTCGCACATCCACTAGTGCTTCTTGGCAACGCACGCAGCTATCGAAAGGTCGTCGCGAAATTTCTTCCACAGATTCCTCACCCTCGCTCAACTCACCACACTCGCTTACTGTCAACTCAACTTCCGTGCGCATTAAAAGTCACACACGGCTACACCAATACTACACAAGTAAGTTCCCGCCGGCAGCCGCTCAATCAATACCAGTAGTAATAGCTTCCAGAGCTTCCGGTCAACAACAAAGCCAGCAAACAAACCCCAACTTCAGCAGCAATGGGTCCATTTAAGCTCCTCGGCCTCTTTGCCGCTACGGTCGTCGCTTCGACACACTACTCCGAGGCTCCACCTCCGTCTTACGCGCCCTCGTCTTCCGCGCTGTCTTCCCCCGTGACACCCAAGATCGACACCACCACCGTCATCAAGGCTCCTGCTACTACCGAGCTCGTGTCCATCGTCACTACCTTCCCCAGCGCTTCAGATACCGGCGTCATGTCTGTCGAGTCGAGCTCGGCTTCGATCTTGCCTCCTTCACCTTCAGCTTCTGGTTCGATCTTGCCTCATCCCATTGAGTCTTCCGTTTCGGGTTCACCCTCGGTTTCTGCGAGCTTGACCACGATCTTGACCCGAACTCTCACCAACACGACTATCGTTCCTGCTCCGGTTAGCACCACTGAGCTGCCTGGAAACGCTACGAGTGTTGTGGTTGTTACGAGCACTGCTCCGAGCAGTGGTAATGCTACTGGTACGCTGACGGTTACGAAGTCGAGTGGCCACGCGAGTGCCACTTCGAGCGCGTCTGTTAGCGCAACTACTTCCGCAGGTCCTCAAAACGAAGGTGGCAGACTAAAGGTTGGGGTTTCGGGTGTGTTGGCGGCTGGATTGGTGGGCCTGATAGGCCTCTTTGCTTAGGTGGAGGGCTTAATCATAGGACCAGGAGGGGACTTGAAGGGAGAGGAGAAAACGCATAAAGCACCTAAGCATAGATTTCGTCGCTCGCGCTGATACTGGTATGTCAGTGTCGCCGTGACTAATGAAGATCTTGTGCTTGGGTAATACAGACACAAACGATAGCAGATGACCACTGCCTCTTGCCAAGTGCTGAGGAAATAATACCTTAGAAATGTCAACCCATGTTTCTCACCGTCTCGTTTTAAGCAGTATGTGTTCTCTCTATATATGACTTGTTTCTCTCTGCTTAGAACACGATACTGGAAGAGGGCACTCGCAACGTGGCGCTCGATTGCTCTTACCATACTCCATCAGAAGCCCTCTCTCGCAAACCACTATTCCAACATCAAAGCAAATTCCCATGCCGTCCACTCATCACGCCTTCTCATCCTCGCACTATATCATACTCTTATCACTCGCAGCATTCATAAAGTGATTTACAAGGGCATGTGGTCTAATTGGAAAAGACGCCGTCTACGAACGTAGGCCGGATGTAGTATCCTGCATCTAGCAGCAGGTAGCCATAACTGCATGCTTCGGAAATGCAGGTTCGAGTCGCGCCATGTCCAAATTTTTGCTGGACTTCTTTTTGTAAACGTGTTTTGTGTTTTTGGTGTAGGAGCGGGGATGGGATGAAGACAGTAGCTGGTTTGCTGAGCAGATGATATTTGGACTTGATTATCATCAGGTTTGTCGACTCAGATCTGATGGCATACAGTAGTGGTCGCAACAACATCGATGGCACTTTTTGAATTGAGTTTGCGTTGGTGGTGCGAGTATATTCTACCCGCAACGAGCCTCGATCTCAGGTGCACCTTTAGATTTGAGTCACAATCTTCTAGTATTGCTTAAATAGGCAAAAGGTACTCGGCTGGGCGACTTTACTTACGTGCTTCGGGGCTTGAATTTTTTCTTCGAGGCCCACGTTCTGTGCCTCTACGCCGCGTTCAGTGAGATACTACATCGTGCGTGCGCATAGCTAGATAAAAGCGGAGTTTGTGAGGTAAGCTCAAGCCGGTACAGCCAATCCTAGAGATAGACTTACGGAAGACGGTGAATCTGAGAGGCTCTGTGGACTCCAATTAGCTGCGAAGAGTATTCTACCTAGCCCAATATCTTTTGCTCTTAACTATAACAGTTCATATATGTATGAAACGTTAGTTATCTCACTGCGAGAAGGGAACGAGTAGATGGATAAGACCAGATTCGCATAAAGATACTACAAAATGCCTCGCAGCGAGTTCAACAAACAACGACGACCTTTGCGCTCAAGTTGCGATTTAGCAGTACTTTGTGCTAATCGGCTCCTTAATGACACCCTCGTTAATCAAGTCAACGTGAGTAGGGCCGATTATTCGGGAATGTAGTAGGGTCGTGTACTTTGCAGACCTAACAGAGTTTGCGCACGAAATTGCTCAGAACTGCAGCTTTTCATCGTATTTCTTGAGCCATTGGCACTGCAACATACACTGGGTTCGGTGTAACGGTTTGGGCGTGGCCCAGATCGACTCTAGTACGAGCTGGGATAGCTCATGTACGGCCATGTATATAAGGAGCTCTGCCCACCTCAGATAGTCAATTCAGCGCAGTCCTCCCTCTGTACTGTTACATTCGGGTTATGCTGTCATACAGCCTACCTATACATGATGTTTAGCTGTTCTCAGATGTCAAAGCCGTTGATGCGGACCGGCGGTCGCTATCCCTCTCTTTTGCCGTGGCGTGCCTCAACATCCCTTTCTCTGGTATAAGTCCAAGATATCACCATGGATAGACCTAGTGCACAGCTGTCACGTTGGTCCCTGCGAGCTTCCTCCTTGCATTTTCGATCCTCTCCATCTCGATTTCCTTTTCCGCGTCGCCGATATTGTCGGGTAGCAGGCCGAGCGCGCGTGCACCGAAGAGCAGGTCAATCTCTTCAAGAGTCAATTGTTTCGTCTCCTACAATAACGTCAACGTCTGTTTTCGTACCTAATGTTTGGAGAGTACTTACCTTGAACACGAAAAAGATTGTTGGCAACGTGACAAGGAGATTGAATGCCACGAAGACAAAGTAGAACTTGTACGTTATCTTTCCAAGGGCGATTGGGGAGACCTGCGACCAGACTGTACCGACCAGCCAATTGCCAATACCTGTGGCGAATGCGGAACCTCGACCACGAATGCTGAGTGGCATGATCTCGGACGCATAGACCCATGAGATTGGTCCAAACGAGACGCTGAAGATGCAGGATACTGCGAACAGGAAGAAAACGCCTGCACCAGAAATGCCATCCTTTCGCGATCCAGTGGCGCCAGCGACCTGCCATCCAAGGGCAGCTTCGCAGATGAGCGCGATACTGATTGCGACCGTTCCGAAGAGCAGAGGCTTCCTGCGACCGACCTTGTCGAGGAAGAAGACGATGAAAAAGAAATTGAAGATAGGCCCGACGACATTGTAGATGCTAGTCACGAGAAGGTTTCGGCTGCCAGTGATGCCAAGATTCCTGTACAGGATGGTCGAGTAGTATCCGATGACGTTGATACTGTGATTTGTTAGCCTGGTCCTGCGCGTCCGTGAGGCGATCAACATACCCAGTCATTTGACCAAACATTTGGATCAGCGTTGCGTGCATGAGACGTGTTCGCCAAGTCGGGACAGTGAACATGACACGCCATCCAGGAGCTGTGATAGCCCTTTCGGCATCGATAGTGAGCTTAATCTCTTGGAACTCGGTTTGTATCCATTCGTCGTTGGTACCATCGTAGTGTAGCTTCTTGAGCACCTTCAATGCCTCTTCGGCACGATCCGTTTCGCATAAATAACGTGGGGATTCTGGGAAGAACATCATGCCGCAGAGGAGCATCAAGCATGGAGCGCATTGAAAAGCTAGTGGGAAACGCCAGGAGAAGGAGCTCGACGCTGGGACCTTGGACGACCCAAAGCCCACCCAGGTGGAGACGATGAAGCCGACGCCAATCATTTGCTGAGCGATACCGACGATCATACCTACATTTCGTCTTAGCATGAATAGCCATGGCCCTAAAGTAGTCACCACACACCTCTGGACTTAGGATGAGCGCACTCGGTCTGGTAAACTGGGACCGACATAGATAGCAACCCGACAGCCCAGCCGGCCAGGATTCGTCCAACTAAGACCATTGCAAGATGCTGTGCCGAGCATTGCAGGATGGCGCCTAGGAGATTGATGAAGGCACCGATCATTATGGTTTTCCGGCGACCGAGACTGTCCATCGTGAAACCTCCCCTGTGCACACTGTTCAGCAACCAGCGCCATGCGTTGAAAAGGGTTCGTACTTACATCAGCGAACCAAACACCGCCCCTCCTGAGAATGTCGCATTGATGGCACCAATCGTGGCCGATTCCGGCGTCGTGTTGAATTCTTTGAGGAAGTTCGGTGATGCGATAACAATGGTCATTACACCACTGTCGTATCCGAACAAGAAGCTACCAGTAGCAGCAAACGCCGCGAGGACAACATTGAAGATGAGACCCATCTTCACGACTGTTGTTCGCAAAGTCGAGAGGCAGACCAACAAACGATGACAGTCGAGGCTTGCGAAAGCTTAAGACACTTATACGACGATCCTGTCCAAGGCAAAATATAACTCCGAGACGCCATCAAGTCACGCCGTTGAGCGATGCAGGTCACATCGCGCCAAACCACCAGGTGAGCCTTTAGCCGGAACATCGCTCCTAGCTTCCATGAGCCGCTTGCAGTAGATGCGAAAGGGTCTGTTCATCGTTCGAAGAAACAAGCTTGTTGATCCCTAGGAACGCAAAATCCGGGGATGGAGGGTTGTGGTTGGGGTACAGTTTCGGTAGCGGGGCTGATGCAAGTTGGCGCCATCTTCAATTTCCCGCCAATCAATGCGACGAAATGTTGATCGCGCACGGCTCGCCTCGCGCACTGTCCTGAGTCGTGAAAGCGGCGCGGTTCTGCAGAACACCTGCATTGTTTCTCTTCAGTATGTGTACCGCCGAGGTATGCTAGAAAAGCTACTTGTGGAGGTCGATCCGCAATCCTAACCCAGTTTCGAGACCTTCCAATCGCCGCTCAGTAACTCGAGTCCTTTGAGCTCACCACCAGCATCAACTTCCAGGACGCCTTTATCGTTGCCGCTAGTATCTACCAGGCTTGCTTTGTCACCTTCCTTCACACCGTACAGTCTGACTTCTCCTCCGGAGCTCAGCCAATCATAGCCGAAGCCACCTTCACCTTCAGCCTGTCCTAGAACCAGTACTGTGCCTTCGCGCACAAATAATGGCAATTGCAAGAAGCTGAACTTGTCTCGGATCCAGCGACCTCCTTCCGCTTCCTTGCCGTCCCAGAAACTGTGCCATCGGCCTGGTGGCAGATAGTACTCAACACTGCCATCTTCTTCGAAGACAGGTGCTGCAAGAATCTGACTTCCAACCATGAATTGACGGTCAATGTACCACGCCGTGGGATCGTCTGGGAACTCCAAAGCAACAGCGCGTACGCTTGTGGGCCAACCATTTGTAATGCTCTCGATAGATTGAGCATACAAGTACGGCATCAATTGCCTCTTGAGCTGTACCCAGTGTCTCAGCACTTCCGTGCAATTTTCTGGTTCAGTCGAGGAGTTGTCGACGAGCCAAGGTACGCGGTACGAATTAGATCCGTGAAGACGACTGTGTGAGTTGAGCAGACCAAAGGCCACCCAACGCTTGTAAATCCATGGCGGCGGATTGCCTTCAAAACCTCCAATGTCGCTGGTCCAAAACGCAAACGATGCTAATCCCATGCTCAATCCTCCGCGAACAGACTCGGCCAGCGCGGCAGGTGTGGATTCGCAGTCGCCGCCCCAGTGGAGTGGGAACCTCTGGCTGCCTGCGCATGCAGTACGAGCGAACAAGATCGCCTCATTCTTGCCACGATATTCTTGAACCACCTCGTAGACTAGCTTATTGTATATGAACGCGTAGTAGTTGTGCATTCTGCTCGGATCGACACTCGTATCATGCCATTGCACGTTCTTCGTGGGAATACGCTCGCCAAAGTCCGTTTTGATTGAATCAACACCCATCTCAAAGAGCTGTGCCATGCATCCTCTGAACCATTCGCACGCGTCTGGATTCGTGAAGTCCACAACGGCCATTCCGGTCTGCCACAAGTCCCATTGCCACACATCGCCATTTGTCTTCTTGAGCAGATAGTCTTTCTCGGCGGCATACTTGAACACCGGACTAGCTTGTCCGACGTATGGATTCGTCCACACGCTCACCTTGTTAATGAGCTTGGCATCTTTGAGGCGTTTGATTTGACCTGCTGGATCAGGGAAATGTTCTGGGTCCCATATGAAGTCGCACCAATGAAATGCGCGCAACCAGAAGCAATCAAAGTGGAAGACCTCGACTGGAATGCGACTTTCTGCCATCTGCGAGCAGAATGATTGCACAGTCTCCTCGGAGTAGGAGGTCGTGAATGATGTACTAAGCCAAAGTCCGTAGGACCATGCAGGTACACGGTTCGACTTTCCTGTGAGGACGGAATATTTCGTTAGAACTTCCTTTGGTGTCGGTCCGTAGATGATGTACCACTTCAATCGCTGGCCTACCACGGTTGTCTGCAACCTACAGCATCGTTCACTCCCGATCTCCAAATCAATCTTGTCCGGCGTGTCGACGAACACACCGTATCCTCTCGAACTCATCCAGAACGATATGTTCTTGTAGGCTTGGTCACTGGACGTGCCGCCATCCTCATTCCAAACCTCGATATCTTGCCCGATCTTGTTCCAGGCACCAAAACGCTCGCCCAAGCCGTGAATTGACTCGCCAACTCCCAGCTCTGTTTGAGTGAACACATAATGCTTGTGAGCACTCAGATCTTCAACTTGCTTGGGTGTGCTGAGCGTGGGCGAGTATGCTAAGCCAACACTGCGATTGAGTAGGGAAGTCAACGTCTTCGAGTCATTGGTGGAGTGAAACTTGATGTCAAACGTGTGCTCGTCGCCACTGACGGTTGCGCTTAACGTGCCGGACGTTATTGTGGTTCCCTTGCCATCTGCACTCTTCTTGACTTCTCCTGTCACTTCTGGCTTGCCGTCAGGGAAGAGTTCAAAGTCTGGTCCTGGACGTCTTGCACCGGCATGGTGGGTCACCTCGACGGAAAGTACACCATCGAATTGTGCTTCGAGCTCGACTGAGAGAGTAGCGAGATTTAGCGTGTCGCCTCGAGAGAATATTTTCCTGGTTGGACATAGAAGTGTGACGGCTTTGTTGTCCTTGCGGGGCTTGACAGTGTATACTTCTTCTGCATATTGTACTGTGTGCTCTGGGCTCACCAACCACATGCCTGTATTCGGTCAGCTTAGTCCAGTTCTCTTCTTTTCCAGCTTGTTCTCACCATCGCGGAACTTCATCTTCAATGTTGTATTGTTGTCGTTGAACAGCGAGCAGGAGTCTCAGATGACGTCTGTGGTAGATGTAAGGCGGCTCTTGCAGACCCTTGCATGCATTGGCAGAAGTAATCATACGCTTCTGATGCCACTAGGAGTCGCGGTCCGGGCCATGTTGGCTGACGTTGTTGTATGGACGGAAGTTTCGGTATAAATGTGTCCGCGATCCCCTCCTTCCTTCTACGCTGCGGGGCACGAATTTCCATATGCACCTTCGCAATGTCACCATGAGCACGCGTTAAAAGCAGGCTCAACTGCCACCGGCTATACTCGACAATAATCGCCATGGGCGTGATGGACATATGTGAATATCGCGATGGTCGCTGAAGATGTTTTGGCCGGCGTGCGCTTCAGCGAATCTGTCAACAAGGCCTCGGTTCGGCTTTCCCTTCCGGCTCTCCGCGCGTTACAATGGCAAAGAACACGCAGTAACAGCTCAAAGGAACGCCAAAGCTTCGAAAGCAGCGTACGGTCGTCGAAAACGTGCGCCATCGGGTCTACATATCAGAAATGAATTCCTTCACTCTCAAACAGTTGGTTCAGCCAGTTTCTCTGTGCAGGACTTGCAGTGGCAGACGATCTCGGAGCCGCGCGTCAACGTTTGAGCCACTGCACAATCGCCAACACCAATGATCGGCATGGTCCCATCTTCCTCGGCCAAATTCTGCTAACAACGCGACACCGACAGGACGAATTGGAACCGTTGGCGATGGCGGAAGGAATCAGCTGCCTGCCAGTGTCAAACCTTAACTATCCTCCGGACCCCACTCCCCCACCTTGGGCCTCTATCGCCGAATCTTGGAAAAGGATACCCTTTGACAACACATGGAATTTCGCAAGCTAATCTTATATCTCGACCTGCGATAGGTGCCAGACGCGGTCATTTCCTCAACACATCGTCGGCGGGTCCCTTGAGACAGCGCTAGCGCTACAGATTTCGACGTCTTTCAAGGGAACCGCACTTTGTATCGTGATGTTTGCCACTGCACTCACAGTGTGTACCAAAATTCTGCTGATACCTCACGCTATTCATTGAAAGACTGCGAAAAATCTTACAAGCAAATTCGACACCATGCCGCTCTCTGTAATGGTTTTCTACACGCGACGCCCAGATTTCTCTCCTGAACGCTTCAAAACCTACATGGAACAACAGCACATCGCCATCCTCAAAGAGGTCATGGGAGTTCATTATCCACTCAAGTACCCGCGACGCTACGTCGAGTGCGTCGAGTCCGGTGTTGGTGATCGTTTAGGCGCACCCGTTGCGTCGCGAAGGAATGGCGACCCCGCAGATCCAGTTGTGCTTGTGGGATCGCCCAAAGACCTCGGCTGGGATATGATGGGGGAGATGATCTTTAGGGACGAATTGCACCTGCAACGGGGATTAGCCAAGGTCAACAGCGTGGACAGGCAGAGGGTGAAAGACGACGAGGAGAATTTTACCATTCCATAGCGATTGAAGGTGGTAGTCATGGGGGAGAGTTTCGATGCTTGAGGAACAGATCGAGTGCCCGAGAGCTGTTCTGGACGATAAGATGCATCCAATGGCGATCCTCCGCCATGCTCTTGTAACGAGGGAATCTGGGTGCGAACCGCACCACACTATCCATGGGGGGCTATCCACTAAGCGCTATTTCGGAAAATCCATATCCTGGCAACTTTGAGTGAAAGAGCTCCTCGACATAAGGACAAGGATGCAGCCCACAAAGTCAATCAAGTCTGTCCTTGTTAAGACTCGCAAGATCGCATGACACGTAAACCTTGCAGCTGAATGCGACGGTTCACATTGTGCTATCCCCGTCGTACATTTATCGAGGCACTCAGATCGCGCAACAGGCCGACGATAGCGACATTCACGAGCGCAACACAGCCTAGCGACGCAACATTTTGTGAAAACTAAACAACGCTATGAGAGACGTCGTGGCCGCGCACAGGCTGTTATTGCCTTCTTTGACGTGCTTCGAGGTATCTTGGACGGAACAAGTTTCCTTCTCATGCTTCTACCATCGCACGGTCGCAAGGTTCCCTCGATTGTTTTCACCACGTACGGCTTCCAAGTCATCGAACCCTCCTTTTCCACCTGGAAGCTGTCCGGATGCGCGCATTCACTTCTTGGAAGTATACTCTCACCGTGCAAGAGACATCTTTTTCAGCCTTTGACGAGGATGTTCCGTCAAGCACCTTTAGTACACAAGAAAGAATGTTTCGGAAATTACGGCAAAAATGCACCTAGAACATTTGAACACCGGAGGGTGTCGTACACCTCAAAATATCAATTCTGATTGACTTCTCGATATTTCTTCTCCGATCCACATGGCCGAAGCTGACTTCTATGTCAAGCGAGTGTCAGCCAAACCTTCCACCTGCAGAAATCACTCGCTGGATGTTCCTTTTGCACATATGTCCTGCCAAGCCCTATCCGGCCCAAACTTCATCTCTAGATTGTCCCCTATAGGCGGGTTGTAGCCACGGCAGGACGAGCAGTAGTCATCAGCGTGGTTGCGTTGATAGCCGCAAAGTCCACGGCCGCCTGACCCTTCCACGGGTACATATCCTGAATAGCCTTGATATCCCATTCCGAGACCTTGAAATTCCGTCGCGGCTCTGTAATGATATACTTCTTATCCCCTATCTTCATCGCGAGCAGGTAACTATCCGGTTTTATTGGATCATCATCCACCGATTTCGGATCTGCCATCATTGTCGAGAAGTAGTGCATGATGAACGACTGGTCGTAGTTGTCCGACCCATGACCTTCCTCACCCAGAGGGTTCATGAACTCCAAACCCAAGAAGCCATAGTGCTGTGCTACGAAGATGTTCGTGCACAATTGGGTAGCACTGTAGTTATCTTGTTGCGCGCGCGACAAGGCGTCGGCGTACCCAACCACTTTGTCGTAGTTGTACTGAACGTACATATCGCGATCGGGGCGGGAGTGCTCGTGAAATAGACCAGAGGCGTGTCCAAGCTTATGTGTAGCCGCTACTGTCTGTTAGCATGCAAAACACCTAACTGCCGATCAAAACTTACTCCATTTCTTAATGGTGTCCGAAGTCCCGCTGTCAAACCTAAGTGCCATTTCATGTCGACCAGGTACTCCGTCTTTGGTATATTCGACCGTAGTCCTCGAAGCACCGTCCTCTCCTGCAAGCTTCTTGATGACAAGTGCGTCACCCGAGAACTCGTTGTTCCACTGGCCATTGAGGAGATAGCGAAAGGGCCAGGCACCACTAGATTGGAATAGACGTTCGAGCTGGAGTGCATGACCGCTGCCTGCTCCAGGTTGGCCGAGTTCTCGAGACCATACGGCCGAATCTGCGCAAAGTCAGTGTCATTCGGTTGCACAATTGGGAGGCAGAGCGGAAACTTACCGTTGGCAATGACGTTTCCAAGGCCGTCCAGCGAGCTAATCTGCGAAACAGTAGCCTACTTTGGAGATGACAATTCTCGCCTCTGGCCAAAAGGCTCAAATGGCATCTCCCCAGATCCTGTGTCTGTTAGTAGCTGTCGACATGGGAGATTGGAGCAGAGAAGATCTTACTGGAGCCCGAAGGAAGCGAAGACAGACTGCAGGAATAGACCGATGATCAAGAAGTAGAAAAGCATGTTGTTGGTATTGATAGGTTGAGTGGAAGTGCAGAGTCCGGGTGGATCAATGGTTGCCAGTAGTAGTTGGGGGTTTATATATTAGAGGGAAGGTGAGGTTGCAGCTTCGTAAACGGTCGTTAGCAAGCGATGTGTAGTGAAAAGGTGGTCCTTTGGAAGCAAAATGGAGTGAACGAAGATCTGATTTTGGTCATTGTATCCAAGGTAAAGGCCGTCAAGCAATCTCGAGCGTTCGGTGGGAGGGTCCCGCTACGGAAGGTTTTCTCGAACACCGCGGCCGTCGACTATTCATCAGTGATGCTTGCGGTATGGGATTGAAGAAAGTATCACTTTGAGTCTATGCCAGTATCCTCAGTAACGAAGAGTTGTTCTTGGGCTTAGATAAAGTACTCTCAAGGCGAAGTCTTCTTACCAGTTCTGCACTCTCTTACTCATCTGAATCCACATTACCTAGCCTACATGAACGATACGCCTAGACATTGGACCCAAAGACCTTGTACATTATCTCACGTTGGATAGACGCTGCCGGTATGTTGGATTATTGAGGCGATGGTATCGATGGGTAGTATTCTTGATCTGTAATCAAATCGGGAGTGCTCGGACTCCAAGGCGGACTCGATATCAGCCACAGGTCGATCAGAAATACGACAGCTAGAATATGCTGTACAGGCACACTGTATGACATACACAACGTAAGATCAATACATCACAGCAGCGGAAGCGGTCGTTCACGTATGCAGATGAGTAGCGAGTAAGGGGACCGCAGGTTCCTAGGACTTGAGCAATACCGCCAACACCAACGCGATAGATCGTATTCATCGATCCTTCAAGTATGTCATGTCAGATGTGAGAGGACAGAGCAGACATGAAGGAAGTAGAAGGTTATTGTATCGAGAGAGCTACAGAGAGCGATTATATACACAACCACGATGAGTAAGCGAGTGACAAAGAGTCACGTGAGAGATGCAGTTCACATGTACCTTGTGAACTGAGGTGCCAGGCTGACAAAGTACTTGGAGGCTTATGATCTCTCATAGACTACTGCAGAGTACTTTTAGGAACTCCTCTCCATGCTCTTGATGTTCCACACTGCTTCGTGCTGCCAGAACGCCTTGGCTTTCTTCGCACTTTGTTCTACTTGGTGAGAGGTGGCGTACTCTGAGTGCATCAGGCCGGACCCTCGAGCATATCTCCATAACTCTTCGTCACCGTCACGACCGCAAAGTGCGGCTCGTATAGCTGGTCCTTCCAAAAACTTGGATCCGCTTTAACCTTTTCCATCTCCTCCCCTGGCATCTTTGCGATATTCGTCATGCCAAGTTAGCGCAGGATTGCGTCGATCATTTTGTAGCTGTCCCCCACAAGAGTGCAACCAACTGAAAAGGGTGAGATCGTGAGCAGAGTTGACTTGCATTGGAAGCTGCCAGGAATAGTCTTAACCTCGGATCGCAAACAGCCGTATTTGCCAGTTCTCGTGTTATAGTCGGCAAAACACCCAGGCGCGCAAACTCGAACGCTGATGAATTTTCCTCCAGGTTTTGGACTCGCAGCAATGATTTCCCGCATGCCTCTCAAATCGTTGACCTTGTAAGCGTGGTCAAATATCCAGTTGGCCTTGGTCATATCGTATAGGTCAAAGGCAGGAATCTCGATGCCTCGATCCATTAATGGTTTACTTCCGTCGCCCAGAAGCCAACGGATCCGGCTTCTTTCCAAACTCTTTGCGTCGATGTCTCGTCCAATCTGCAGCATTCAGTCCGAGATGTCGATCAAATCGACTTGTCTAGCGCCGCACTTTACGGCTTCGCGAGCGTATACACCGGAGCCTCCTCCAATGTCCAAAATAGTCAAGCCAGTGCAGTCGCCGAATGCAGACTCAATGAGTTCTGCCTCAAGACCAGCTACGGGAAGGTCCTCGTCAGCATTGTATTCTCTTGCTATCTCGTCATATTGCTGTCCTTTTCCGGACGCCGTGGTCATGGTTGCGGAACAAAATGCATGGAAATCCCGTCATATAATTTCGACTGTTTAAGTAAACAATGATGTAGCTATCAGCAGTAAGGTCTCTCGGTAGGTGAAGGTAGTACAAAGCTTGAATTGGCGCATCTGAGGAACTTCATCTGAGATGAATATAGAGCGTGTTTTAGTAGTTCGCCAAATGGAATTGTTTCGCGCCCGAACCACCATAGCATGTGGTGCTGATCTTGAGCCAAGACCTAGGCATGGTGAGATTAGTCGGCGTATACATACTCGAAGCCAATCAATCTCGTGGGTTAACGCACCTAGCCTTACTTACAGATCATCATTGATGAGCTGTCCCGTGTCGCACGTTGCTGATAATCCAAGCCTTGGCATCGCATGCCAGAGTGAATTGAAGTTGGGGCTGCCGAGCTTGCAGAGAAGATATTAAGCGAAACGCGGAGCGGAACAACCGCTTCCGTCGCAATGACCTAGACGCCATCATTCAGCAGGGCTTACTTGATCATGATGGGAATAGTGAGGGACCGTTGGCTATCGTGGTGTCAGGTCCACCAGGCTTGGCAGATGATGTGCGGTACAAGGTCATCAAGACTGCGAGAAATTCGAAGCAGAGCCGGCCTTACGTTCTGTTTGACACATGATTGCCGATATTTGCTTGATTTCGCTCGATAACATCGCTGCTTTGGTCGAGACCAATGATCTTAGCATGCGGAAAGCGTCGGGCTAGGTCGTATGTAATGCTTCCCGGCCCGCAGCCGATATCTAGAAGGGAAAAGGTGGGTGGCAGTGCTTGTAACGTCGGCAGGAGATATTGCAGACATGTCGACACATTTCCTAATTCGAAGCTATTGACCGTGATCTCATTGTATTCAATGTGGAACTTCGCCTGCGCAGGTTCTGGAATTATTGTGTATGACGGTGCTGCTGCTCAGGTTGGATGCAGATCCCACCTCGCTCCAATGAACGCAAAAGACAGCGAAGCCGGACGTAGCGTCTCAGGTCTTGAGTGTAATGCCACTTGCTGCTTGGCCAATGAAAGTCTCCAAGTCCGAGAGTATCGGGCGCGCTAAGTTGGCCTACCATAGGGTCCTCCAGTAAGCTGATAAGATGCTGTAACCATAATGTTATGTACTCAATGTGCCCATGTTAGCTAGTTTTTCCATCACATGCTTCCAAGACGAGCCATACATTGGCTACATGCAGGGTGAAGTGCGGTATAGTCGTGATATCTTGGCGTTCCGCCACAGCGGTACAACCTGCAGAGCACTTTTGACGCAGTTCCCGCAACCCGTGTCTTGGCCCCTTGGTAACTGTATTGTACGTAACGTCGCGAGCTAGTGTCGATCACCTCCATGCACTGAGCTTAGTGAGCGTGATGAGCTGTCAACTAGCTGCTCCTAAAAAGGCGGCTTGAATTGTGCTAAGTTTTGCACACGTATGGCTGGACCTAACCTTCGAGGCATTTCGGGTGACTCCACCGTAGTCATCAAGTAGGGTGCTTGAGGCATTCACGAGGCCGTCCTTGTACACCCTTGCAGCTTGAAGCCGTGTATCGTCGTCGAAATCTAAGCTGCCCACGATCTGTACCAAAGTCTTCCGTGACTTCTGAAAACTGCTTTCAACTCTTGCAGCATGAGCGACTCCAGATTTACTGTCCTCGAGAAGGCCAAGAAGAGCCAGTTTCGTCTCTGCATGTGGCCGTAGTTGAACGCCGAGAAGCCACTGAGGCAGAACTACGTGACCTTCCACACATCGTCGACCGTGTACCATTCGTGGCTTGGGCCGCTGCGCTGGTAGGAGCTGCCGAGAGATTCGGCTACTATTCGACGGTCATCACCTGGCGTGAGTATTATCTCGGTAAATCTTGGTATGATGGTCTTCCTTGTACTGACTTTGTTTGGCGGCAGAGAAGTACATGCAACATGATCGAGGCCACCCGAGTGTACCAGGTGCGCTTGGTCTTGGACAGTCAACTGCTTCGACGATCTCGAACGTCTTTTTCGTCTTCCAGTTCTTGACTCCACTGACGTTCGGCCTGTTGTCGGACGCATGGCTTGGACGTTATCGTATGCTTTTGCTGGGTTTATGGTAAGTGAATCGTAACTTCTTCCTACCGAATCGTGCTTTCCTGATTGTATCGCAGTCTGTCGTTGTATAGCAACCTGGTGATGCTCACAAAATCGTTTCCAGTTGCACTCGATCACGGAGCTGGGCTGCCGAGATTGATCTCAGCGATGTTCCTCATTGCATTCGGGGTTGGTGCTACGAAAGCAACCATCTCGCCTTTCATAGGTGCGATGGCGCTAGTCCGGACATCGGAGTGTCGAGACTCCAATTGACAGAGACGTAAGTGACCAGTTGCCACAAAGCAAGCCTCAAATTGTAAGACAAAAGAACGTTAAACTTGCAGTTGTAGACAGCTCACGCACATTGCAACTGTCATACAATGCGTTCTACTGGTTAGTCGTCAAACTACTTCTACTGCTCTCTGGTGTACGGCCTGCTGACGGCTTTACAAGGTTCACAAATATAGCTGCTCTTTCTTCGATTCCTGCGACCTTCTTGGAAAGGCATGTCGGATTCTGGACGTCATACCTCATGGCAAAAGTGTCACTGGCTATGGCAACACTACTGCTCGCGCTTTTCGGGTTCAGATTGGATAAGCTTGCCGACGCGCAAAAGATCGTTGATGTGCTGATGGTATTTGTGGGCCAGTCAAAGTCACACCAGGCAAAAATTGTCTGCCACAAGCTTTTCGAGTATCGATCGCGGTAGCGCGCAACGGTTTCAGTCTTAACCACGCAAAGCAGGAGTACCAACAAAGAGCTCGCGGTATCGTGGTTGCTTGGAATGACAGTTTGGTGGAAGAGCTGATGGTCGGCTTGCATGCCTGCCGGGTAATGTGAGTGTCAAACCCTTCGTCTCAGCTTAAGCGCACCCTCGCACTGACTAATCCAATTGCCGTGCAGCTTTTCGTTCGCATTCTTCTATCTCGCCCTTACGCAAATGCACAACAACCTCATCTCACAAGCTGGGCAAATGCATCTGGCTGGGATACCAAACGATATGATCCAAGCAATGTCCGGCGTGGCGTCCGTTGTCTTTGGGCCGGTCATCCAAGCCCTTTACAATTTCCTCGCAAAGCATCGCATCGTCTTTGGTCCCCATAAAGCGTATTACTGTGGCGTATTTGATTTGCGGAGGCGCAATGGCATATGCGTCAGGATTCCAGAAGCTGATTTACAGTACTGGCCTATGTTACGACGTGCTACTTGCTTGCGATGCTTTGGAGAACGGTCGTATACCCAACCACATCAATATGTGGGCGCAACTGCCAGTCTACGTAGCATTGGCTATTGCTGAAATCCTAGGTCTGGTTACTGCAAGTCAGTATTCATACAGTCATGCGCCTAAGGACTTGAGAAGTGTTGTGCAAGCCATGGTACAGCTCAGCGCATGTTTTGGCTCGGTGTTGAGCATCGCCATCAGTCCCGCAACTCGCGATCCCTGGCTCGTCACTGTCTACACATCCATCGCTGGCGCTTTCGCAGTCTGTGCGGCGTTGTTTTGGTGCATTTTTTGCGAACATGACGGTGGGTGGAGAAAGGAGACGACGAAGATAAGCTTAGTATACGCTAAGCCTAATTTGCCAGGAGCGAGAATAACCCCGCAACGCGACCCACACGCGCTCCGTTCAGCTGTGAACAACACTGAGTACAACATCCAATTTCATCAATCGCATTGTTGATATGTCTGCCATGGCACGGTACGAGCGGTTGTCTCCGTTTTTCCGCATCCCCGCTGAGCTGCGGCTGAACATTTACGAATACGTCATCGGAAGCCGCATTGTCCATGTTCGTTCCAAGTGGACGGGCATCTGCACCCCTGCTGGATTCTCATATGCATGCCTGGAAGATACTGAGCCACTGCTTGAATCACGCGAAAGCAAAGTGCTGCAGCATGCTGTTTCCTTCGGTCAAGATTATCTTAGCCTTGGGCAGACCTGCCGGCAAATTCAAAATGAGACCGCTTGCCTGCCATTCAAGATATATATCTGGGCCTTCGAAACGGCGTTCACTCTTGACCAATGGGTCTCGATGAAGAGCAACATTCCGATGCAACACAAGAATGCCATCCGCACAGTTGCTGTTCCCACCCCAGGGCCGTACCGCTCAAGCGAGCGCATCCTCCTAAGCCTGAACGAAGTCCTCCTCATTGGCAACTTCAGTTCGACGGGCGAATCTGGGCCTGCTTCGGTAGATACTGGCCGCGGGATCATCAAGTTGACGAAAGACAAAGCGAGCGACACGTGGTTGCGCAGTGGAGAACGCGCGCAATATGCCAAGGACTTATTTGAGACTGCCTGAGCGTCGCCTCTACTATTCAAACTACTCTACGGGTGCTATTCCGCAATGGCGGCCTATTTGTCATGTAACGAGCCCCTCACGAACGATACTCCTTTTCTCCGCCTAGACTTTCTTTCTGGGCCTCCAAAACGCCTTTCACTTCAACCACAACATCAGTCACTGTGACATGGAAAGACCACTCGAGTGGCATCTCCACGCCGTACGGTCCGGCGTGTGAGTCATGATGCTCTGGTACAGGATCGATATTGTTCACTGAGAAAGAGTAAGATGGTTGCTTTCTAGGATGCTCCGACTACATACCTTTGGCTGACGACGGCCATTGTGTCGCCTGTATCTTGGTCCCTTCTACCTTCGCGACCTCGGATAGTGCCGGCATGGACGAGGTAGACTTCTGTCGCACGAATGAGTCTGAGGAGGGAGATCGTACTGGACTCCAAGCACGGCCACCAAGCTTCGACATCGACTTTAGAGAATTGACCTTCTTCATATCGTCTGCTTACGACTTACGTATAGGCAGAGTACTGGTACAAAGATGACATAGTTATGGGTTTCCAGCAGCGATTGAAATGGGGACTCATAGCGTCGAGGCAGCCTTACGTGACTTTTGGTCACGTATTTCGCATTCAATGTCGGATTTGAAGTTAATGCGAGCATCACTTCCCACGATTGACAGTATTTGTGAGTTAAGAACTATGGATGCAATCACCAGCAGCATGTCACCGATGTCATACGATCCTTTTCTATGTAGCGTCGAATTCACGAGTCAACGTAGAGGGCATCTCCATTTATATCTCGACCACGGTCAATCTACAACCTGCAAGCGTCCTGGGAATTGACTGCGGCCTTCACGAGGCTTCAGAAGAACATTAGCATGGGCGAGGGTCTCAAGCTTCCTATAGTGGGCAATCCTAATAGCGTCGAAAGGCGGATGTGTACCGATGTGCAGGCCCAATGCATGCATGTTGCAAGAAGCGCCGTAATCTCTGCCAGAGATCTGAATTATCGTAATAGGGCACAGTCGCGACTTTCTTTCTTACGGACAATCGTCAAATCCGGATGTCCTCAGCTTCGGAGCATCGGCGGTTGGGCAGCCAAGCAGTCCGAAGCCCATCATCCACAAGGTCATCCTAGTCAGCGAGTACTATGCCACTCTCCAGGGAAACTCAAGTGTAAGTCACGTTCATAACCTTTGACCCCGTCGCCATCACTTTCACCATATTGACTGTGGTTCCTAGGCCGACCCTGGGGAGGAAGCGGAATTCTCATTCCACAACGCGGGGTGCGCGACGATGCGGTGTTCAGTAATGTCACCAACACTAGCGCACCAGCATATGTACAAATGTGCTTGCGAGAACATCTGTTGTGTCGTCTCACTTCTCCCCCCAAAGACATCGACACTATCCCTTCGAGACGCACAACGACTTCCGGGTTGATTGCCAGCTGCTGATCCAAAGTGAGCTGTAGACACAATCAGCGCACTCACCATCTTCGTCATGATAGACGTACTTGACCTTAGAGATGCCTCTACCTCGACCAGATGGTTGTTTTTCTTGGCACTCAGTTCGTCTTCCCCGCTGCCTCGAAATCGTCTCTCATGTCATATAGCTATAGCTGCTCTCCTTTCGAGTCTCGCATACAGCGTGTGGTCTCATCCACTTGCGAAAAACCCCGGGCCTTTGCTTGCGCGAGCAACAGATGTGCGATACTGGTACCATTGGTTTCGAGGCCAACTGCCTTTCTATGCAGAGCGTGTACATCAACGTTATGGTCCCATTGTACGCTTGGGACCGACTCGAATCAGCTTCATCGAGCCTAAGGCGTGGAGGGATCTTCATGGTCACAAAAGGACCTCGAAGACGTTGCAAGTGATGAAGGACCCTGCGATGTATGTTAACAGTCCACACTTGACGGAGCACTCGTTGCTTAGCGAGTTCGACGACGCCAAGCATGGCACCCTTCGCAAAATCTTCTCGCATGGCTTCTCCGACCGCGCGCTCAAGGCACAGGAACACCTCATCAAAGCCCATGTCGACAAGCTAGTCAGCAACATACATCGCGAGGCGCCACAAGGGAATCGCATCGATCTCATCAAGTACTTCAACTGTGCTACCTTCGATATTATCGGCGAATTCTCTTTCGGCGAGTCACGCGGAGCTGATCGATGCTGTGACGGTTGTAGTCGCCGGGCTATTTCAAAAGAGTTACCTACTGGATACCCATATACTCTGGAAACAATTACTCACCTCGTTTTATCGCCCTTTTTCTTTTCACCCAGCGTCCCGCCTATGCGACCGCCAACCGCCGCCGCAACCACAATGAAAGCTGCTATGCCGATGATCCACCATTTTCGGTGACTGTGCTTGGGCGGAGTGACGGCCGTGTTGACTTCCGCAGCAGCTTCTTCCTTGTTGTGGCCATATGCATATTGCGGTGGTGGGGAGTGTGGTCCAAATCGCGAGGCTAACTGAGGGTCTTGTGGGACATAAAACGGGTATTGAGCTTGCTCATGCTGTGGTGGATGAGGTACAGCCTCAGGACCATCATGAGAGCAACGCACCTCCATGACGCAACACAGATGTTCACAGCTTCCACTATAGCGGGCATGGTGGGTGATATATCCCGTCATCTTTGTTACAAGGCTGAGAATCGGCACGAGGCTGAGATTCTTATCGAGCAGGCTGAACGCAGATCAAGCTGTTTCTGGATCTCGCAGGCCCTGGACTGCTGCGAGCATGCATCGCTTCATTTAGCAGATGCAACGGCCTATCTAGGGCGGATTGGGCAGAATCGAGTGATACTCATTAGCTAGGCTAATCGTGGTGTCACAAACAACGAGGACAACGTTGGGTCCAGCCTCGCGACTATTATTCAGATGTCTTGGTGCCAACGCAGAACCAGTGCATGCTGTCATTTAGGTTATGTCTACTGAGCACGTCATAGTGTGGACATTACCCTTTTCGCGACATTGAAGCATGCCCGGAGATCATGTTAGTGAATTTCCGTGCTTGCATGAAGGAATGCGGCACGTATATTACTAGCGCCCACCATGGCGTACGAAACCTGGACAAAGCACTCGCGAAGAAGCCGCTTGCGAGCCTCAGACACTCTCGGCAGTTTCTCTACTCTCGCGATAGCTTCTTCCGCAGTTTCTTGCTCTTTGCAGAGGACGTCTCGGTTGGTATCCCGGCACTACCAAAGCGCCAGCTGCTCCATCGACGGCTCGGGCTCCACGGCTTTAGATCGGAGAAGAGGCACTTCATCAGCCATGTCAAGGTCGAAGCGGCCCGCAATGACTGGCACGTCTCCCTCAACACCCGCTGATGCTGCAACAATATCTCCAGACCGTCGATGGATGACCTCATGTTCACGTTCATACTTGTCCATCGATGCAAAGATTTCATCCAGCAATTCACTTGTGCAAGCATGTGACATCAAACGGATCTCTTGAATTGCTGGAGCTGCACAACGATGCGTGCTGATGCGATGGGGAATTATTGGACCTTTGGTCCCTCCGAAGACCCAGTACAATCCAGGTCTGATCGCTGCTTGTTCCGTCGCCTGCGATCCGATAGGCACGGACGGAGCGTAGCGTCCACGTGATATCTGCAGAGTCGACGTGTTCATGTTCGTGAAGTTATGCGTTTCGTTCAGTGAAGGAGAAGGAATGGGACGATATCGCAGCTTATTGAGACAGATTCCGTCGCAGATTTATATTTCATTGAACACGTCTGACTCTGCCGCTCGTCCAGCTCGGCCAACTGACGAGGAAATTGTGGTTCTGCAATAAAACCTGAGTTCAGGCCTTCTTCGCAAGCAAGCAACGTTGCGACGATTTCTTTCTACCAAGTCGAGCGCGATGTTAAGGTTCTGCACCTCATCCCATGAAGCCGGTCTAATCAATTTTGCGCATCAACTCCTTGAGTAAATCGAAAGCCGCTCGACTTTCACCCGCATCAGCCAATCTACTCGCTCTCCCCAAGTTCGTCTCCATGCTATCCCAAAATTGACCGGTAGGCTCCAATATTTTGTACTTCTCCCGCATCTTGTTCGCCGCGATTTCGAGAAGATCAGCCACAAGAGCAGCTAGGTCTTCTCCGTCTACCGGTGCAAATGGTGTACCAGCTTTATTCAATAGCCACGGCTCATCAATGCAAGGCCTTCCGAGAGCTTCAGGCCGACTTGATAAGAGATTTTGGGCCGCAGGTGGCGATCCAGTGTCATTGTCACCATCAGATTCAGATCCGACCAGAGTGGGAGCCTGAGATAGATCGCTGAGGTTTCTCGGGCGGGTTCGTACATTAGCCACATTTGTGGCTTGGGAAGCAGCTGAAGCAGGTGCGTAAGAAGACGCATTGGGGTCCATTGTTAATGAGGCGTGGAGCAAGAAGGTTTGATTTGTGCTGATGTTGGATAATGCGGAATCATTGTTCGAGGTCTTGTCTTTTATCTGTCCCTACCACCTTTTGCGAAAAGCAGATTCTCGTACGACATACTGAAGCACGTTCGTTGCCATGATGGGGTTCAGGTGCGAACGCGAATATCAAACCCACGCGCCTCGCTGGGAGTATCTGCGATCACGACCTTGAACGAAATGTCCACGTTGGCTTTGTGTTGGAGCTGGCAGTACGTCAATCTTACCATATCGACAACGCATCGCCGGGGATGCCAAGTCAGGGCCGAAGAACTGATTGAAGTTTGTGTTTGCGACGTGAAGTCGCACATCTGTCACTGCTTTGCGCGCACTAATTGGCCAAAGGTCACTGAGCTGGTAGTCGTTCGTCTATCTTGAAAGCACAAACACGTTGGATATTACTTCTTTATTTTTTTGCAAATGCAGGACTAAAGTGAGTTGTCGCATTCTGATGGTATGTAATGAAGTCCGTTCACATTGCTTGTCCAGCATAGCAAACATTCCATTTCCTCTGTCACTGTATTACAGTTTGTCATCCGTGTATCCATTCATCCCACGCTCATCCCGAAGTTCGATGTTAATGACGAGTAATCAAATGACCATCCACCAAGTCTTTCCGTCATGGCGCGTTAGCCTCACCACACCCCTCCAGCCATTCCCTTCGCGTACTGTAACATCACTTCCGCCTCCTTCACTTTCTTCTCACACTCTTCCATCTTCTTCTTTGCCTCGTCATGTTTCTCTTTCGCTTTCTCTAGCTCTCCCTGTGCGGCTGCATGCAGTCGTGTCGCGTGCTCGATGGATAGTGTTGGTGTGGCGAACTCGCCTATACCTAGGCCATTGAAGCCTAAGCCCAGACCACCAAAGCCGTATGAAGGCGGTAATGTATCGACAACCGGGTATGGTCGATAAAAGTCGAGGTCGAGACTATCGTAGTAGGCCGGACTGATTCCCCTGTGCCGACGTTTTGCGACCGGGAACATTGGGACGATATGTGATGGACGAAGTATTTGGTATTAGTGCTTGGCCTTGTGGAAGAGAGAGCGTAGATTTTCTTGAAGCAGAGGAAACATCAGGGAACCGCGCGTTTATAAAATGAGTTTCCGCGCGTTGGATGCAGGACTAATGGCACATGTTCCCTTTGAATATATTCCCGTTCGGAACAACTGAGGTGGCAGCATTACGGCGGTCCGTATTCTCTATTGCCTGGTCTACATTTTGGACGGCGCCTCAGTAGTCCATCGACTTATGCGTTTTCAGTCATAGTGTTGGTGGTGATTAGGTGTGACAGCGGAAGCTTGTCCTGGTTGACATAGCCTTCCGTGCGTGCTACGTGGTCTCGCGCCAGATCAGCAAGCAGCATCACGATTCTTGCCACCTCTGTACATGTCAAAGTGAACGGTCTTCTCTCCATCCAAAACAAGACATGAAGAACGCGGTGTAGAGAACAAAACGTTTCAGCCATTACGGTGTTGCCAACAACCGTATATACTATCTCAGTATGACCCGAGGGACTCGAAGGTGTATCTCTTTCGGGCAGAATCATGGCAAACACTTACAAGCAAAGTTCCCCCAGGCCGTAGTTGTGATCACACGGGTGCTACTGTGTCACCTCTGGGAATGGCTCGTCGGTACCACGCTGTGCTGCTGGTGACTGACTACTCTCGAATTGACAATCACTAGACCGTCTTCCCGCAATATAAGACTGGCTAATGATGCCCTTTCGATCTCCGCTTTCGTGTCACCCACCTAGATCGGCTTTTGTCAGTCTCCGCGGACCTCTATTCAATGAGGCATACATTGATGCTGAACGAGCTAATTTTATAGTGTGCTAGTTCATGAAGAGTAAGTACCCAGCCGGACTTGTTGAAAGACAATTTCGGCCATGCGATAAGAAATACCAACTTCAGCAGCTGTATACTTCGGGCCGGATTTAGTGCTAGTTCCTACAAAGCGATGACAAGTGCCAGATTGTTGATCTAGAGGATATCGCATTTGCGCTGATCCGAAGGATCACCTTATCATTCACCTTCCACACTCTTGCCTCTCTGCCTCATTAGCCTGTCCATCCGCTCCGCTTCCCAGGCTCCTCTCAGATCTCTCATGCGGGCACTCAATTCTTGCACACCTTCCATCAACCGTGCTAAACGATACTCCCAATCATGCGACCGCTGCGTTTCAGTTGCGATGTCGGATCGTTGCGAGGGAAGATCTGGCGAGATGTACTGCGGGAAGTAATATGGTGAACTGCTTGGTCCTGGATAGCACGACATATTGAAAGGTACAAGTTTCAAAAAGTAGCTTAAGCAATGATATGAAGTGGAGGATGTGTGGTATCAGTGTAGTGGCGGTTGTGGAAGGTGACGTGGGATGCGTTTCGATCCAACGAAGTGAGTGACGACGACAAACGCACGGTGGCATGATACCCAAGCGAGCTTCAAGCTGCCCGGAACGAGGACCAAGGCTTGGACTCACGCGTTGTATTTCCTCCATTTTCAGATGAAAACGCAGGGAACTTTAGGCCCCAGTCTCCAAAATCACACAATTCACGGGGATCATCTGAAGCCATGTCACACCCCATCATTACTTCCCAGGACCCCTCAATGACTTCCGATTTCCTTCTCGACCTCAGCTTGTAGTCACTTGATAGCCTCCTCTATCTCCTCCGTAAGGCTATCGAGCAAGTCCTGGTCTCCTTCGGCGACCGGCAGAAAGGAGACATCGATATGTTTCCTCTCCAAGAAAGCGCAGCTTTTCATGCCATGTCTTCAGTCGAAGTGCGGAACTGTAAACAATCTAGCTGTCGCGTATGCCGAATAACTCAGGTGGTATGCTGAGTAAAATGACTGTAGTAACAGAAATGAGGATGGGGACGGATAAGATGAGAATTACATGAAAGAGCCTGCCTGGCGTCTTAAGCAGTGAGCAGTTTCGTCATACAAATGCAAGTCGCAACTTCACTGCTTGACAAATAGCAAGCACGATGGATCAGCATGCTAATTTCGCAAAGAAGATATAAAGTCACAACGCCAGTGATGTTCATCTGTCCTTTGGTATGACAGAAGGCCATTTGCAAATATCTCCAAGCATACACCAGTGGTTCAGCATGTCCACAGCTGCAAACAAAACCATCCATGATACATGTTCCCAGCCCCGAAAGCGTTGACCCAGCCTCATTACGCCCTCTTATGCACGAAGTAACCGCGGTGAATCTTATTGTTGACCTCGTCACGCATCCTAACCAGATTTATGTGCATCGCCGCGTGTTTATGGGTAAGCCCAACTTCATGATTGATTGGGCGACTGTTATTGAAAGTCTCGCGTCTCCAGCGCTCGGTGTCTTCAAGATGAGTGCGTCAAGCTCGGAGCTTGCCCGCTGAGATGAGGATCTGGTCGCTGTCTCTCGGATCATTAGGAGGCACCAATCTCCGTCATCGAGCGGCATGTGTTTTGGGCTGAAAATCGAGGTCGTGAGCTTAGAGGTTTGGTAGTTTTCGAAGAACTTGATGTATGAACTGCGTTTGAAACGAGCTGTAAGATAACGGCAACGAATTTATAGGTCATCTACAGCGACGTTTGTGAAAAGTAAATTGGTGCAAACGAGTGTGAAACACATGGACGAGACTGGAAAACATTATGCATCCATAGCTGCATTGTACAACATGAAGGGGTTAAGTCTTCCGCGAATTACTTGTCGGATCATCTAAAGGAATGGCCCTCTCAGATCGTCTTCATAGCTTCGTCAACGTCTTCCTGTCCTTACCGGTGGTTATTTATTCAGCAGTAACCGCATATTGTCGCGCACTTTCTCGATGATTCGTTGTAGCTCCCGGCCCTCGTCTTTGACTTGAGCGCGCAATTTGAGGTCCAAGTGTGGCGAAATCTTTGCCAGCAAAGTCTCTCCTCTCTCCAGATCTGCCTCCCATGTCGACACCCACGCCATCTGATCTTGTGAGAGTTTTACTCGAGCTGGACGCTCTGGCTGTCCCCTGCCGCGATCTGGCTGATAATAGTCACGGCGTCTTCCGTTCTGTGACCAATGTCTTTGGTCGTCATCGAGTGCGTGAAGGAACTTGGCGCCCTTGAAGAACGTTTGCGGCCCAATATCAGGACTCTGGCGCCGCGGTGGATAACGACCAAAGTAGTCAGAGTAGTTAAGAAAGGCCATTACTAGACGATTGATAACAACTACGTTTCTGTGCGAAAGAATATAGTCTGTCAGTGAAGGAGTGGAGAACGTCTCTTATGTGTTCCGTAGAGACGTTGACCTTGCCGTCAGAACACGTTGAACGCACCCGTGATAATGCTATATTTGCGCACTTCGAACGCCGTGTGTGTCACGACAACGATAATAATATGCTGGCTGCATCAGCAAACAACCACAGTGGCATCATCAACGGCTGGATCGTGGGTGATGCACAGCGGCTTTGGCATATTACGTGCCTTCCCGTGTAATACGACAGTCTTTAGTGGAGTGCGGGAAAGGTGCATGTCACCATTCAACCCCAACAGTCAAATAGCCATGATGAACTTGATGAAGCAAACGCCAACGAAGCCCGTGTGCAGATCGTGACATGGTGAGAATGTTGTCGCCCACCAGAAGCGCGAGCGATGGTGCAATGCTGAGCTCTCATGCTCAATGCTCTGAAGGTGTAGATATCACGACCTACGCTGTCGATAAGGGCAGAGTGGTCAGGATTCGTGGTTCTCAAGCACAAACTCCAGTTCCAACGCCGCCAAGCCCCTACCCTTCCCACGTGCTCCTCTCTCATTCGCCCATCGCTATCGCATCCCTTCCCATCCGCCACTCATCCCCGAACCATCTCCTTTCCGCACCCATCTCCATCTCCCCAACGCCACACCCTCACACGTGCGCCGTATCTCCTCTTCCATTGATAACAACCCCTCGGTCCTCGCCGCCTCATCTCCCCTCCGCACCAATAATCTATGTACCTTCCCAAAACGTGGTGTTGCCGCGGAGTTTACATGCGTGTGATTGGTTGCGTGATAAGGGCCAAGACTTTGCAAATACAGGGTGCCAAGAGTCTCCCTGGCACATCGCTGCCGCGGTGAGCGGGAGGTCGCGACATCAAGTGGTGGAATGAAGTCGATATTCGGGTTGGTGGTGGATCTACTCTGATAGGCAATGAGCTACGGTAGGTACGAGTAACGGGTCGCGGCTTGGGAGCCAGAAACTGGGAAGGTGGACGAACGAGCTGGAGACTCCGAATCGGGACCTGAAATGGAAATTGTAGATATTCGCGGACTGCGCCTGTGTAGATCTTCGTAGGTAGAGCGTCAATCGTACTCCTTCAATCACCTCCCACTCGCTCGCACCCAAGACTGTGAACATGGCGAGCCTAATCCGTCTCCTCGCTCTCGCGACTGTGTCCAGCGCCGTGTCGATCTCCGAGGTCAACGGCGTCAAGTTCCTTTCGCCATTCAATGGACAAACAGTCGGTATGTTCTCCCCTACCCTTCCATATCTCGTCCTTTTCCCTCGTCCTCCCACCTACTCACCTACCGCCTGCCCACCCACTTAACAGCTCCTAACCCTCCCAGCAAACGTCTCCGGCATAATAACCGCCAAAAGCCCCGACGGCATATTCCTCCGCTCGCCCACTCCCGACCGCGACGACCGCACCTCGGATTCTATATACGTCTTCGGCCGCGCGTTCGGAACCAACCTGACCGTCGGCGACAGCATCGTGATCGGCGGACGCGTAACCGAGTACCGTTCAAGCCGGGACTATTTGTACCTTACCGAGATCGATCGTCCTGTTCTGACTGCCATACGAAGCAGCGGAAGCGCCGTCAAGCCATTGGTGATTGGCAAGGACACGCGGGATCCGCCGACAGAGCAGTATAGCAGTTTGGACGGTGGGGCTGTATTTGGCGTGCCGAATAATGTGTCGTTGGTTAGTGTTGCGAATCCAACGCTCGAGCCACGCAAGTACGGGCTTGACTTTTGGGAGTCGTTGACGGGCGAGCTGGTTACTGTCAAGAAGCCTGTTGCGCTGACGAAGCCGAATTCGTTTGGTGATACGTGGGTTGCAGGGAACTGGAAGTTGACAGGGGAGAACGATCGTGATGGACTGACCATGACGGATAAAGATGCGAATCCCGAGTCGATTTTGATCGGTTCGCCACTTGATGGGACAAGAAATCCCACGACTACTAAGATGGACGACGATATTGAGGAGATCACGGGCGTTGTGACCTACGCCTTCGGTTTCTATCGCATCTTGCCTACCACGGCAATCAAGGTGACGAAGAGACAGAAGCCTGCTCTGCCGAAAGCTACGAAGCTCGAGTCAAGCGGGAAATGTGATGGTATCACCATCGGCGCGTACAACGTCGAGAACCTCGCTCCAAATTCGACTCACCATCCTCTCCTGGCCGATCACATTGTGAATTATCTCAAGTCGCCAGACATGATCTTCGTACAAGAAGTGCAAGACGACAACGGGCCAACAAACGACGCAGGTACGTTTCCAGAACGCGTGCACCGCATTTCTTGCATGCGTGTAAAAGGAGTTGTGCGACTTGTCGTGACACGCTGCGCGTCGCCTTTCTGCCTTCGATTAACCGTCTTCCAAATGCACACTAACGTGACTAGTCGCATCCGCAAACTTGACCTTGAGCACACTTGCAGCCGCCATTAAAGCCGCGAATGGTCCTCAATATTCGTTCACCGATGTCGTTCCTGTCGACGACCGAGATGGCGGTCAGCCAGGCGGAAACATCCGCGTTGCCTACCTGTACAAGCCTTCTTTGATCCGACTCTACAAGCCTAATCCAGGTGGACCAGAAGACGTTAATGATGTTCTCGACGGGCCTACCTTGAAGTACAATCCAGGTCGCATTGACCCTACAAACGAGGCCTGGACAGCCAGTCGCAAGCCGCTAGTCGCTCAGTGGGAGGTGATCTACAACAAGGGCTCGTCCAAGAAAGCCGATGTCTTCTTCACCGTAAACGTACACTTTGGATCTAAAGGTGGAAGCAGCAGTCTTCACGGCGATGCACGACCGCCCGTAAACGGAGGCGTACAAGACCGCATCGACCAAAACGTCCTAACAGCCAATTTCGTCAAGTTACGTTTGCTTGGGCCTTCATGCGGATAAGCGTCGGTTAGGTGGCTTACCGTAGTACGAGAGACGCCACATTCGCACGAAGGGAGACTTCTTTTGGCTGCATGAGACACACAAAGAAGAGACACTGATAGCGTACAGGACATCCTGTCAAAGGACAAGAATGCACGTGTCATCACGGCTGGCGACTTCAACGAGGTTTGTATTGTCCCCGTTTTATGAACCAAAGACATGGCAACTGACCACCGTGCGACTAGTTTACCTTTGTTGAGCCGCTGAAGCAGTACGTGCAGATCTCAGGGCTCAAGGATGCAGATGCCGCTGCGAAAGTAGACGAGTTAGAAAGGTACACCTACCTCTTCGATATGAACGCTCAACAGCTCGATCATATGTTCGTTTCGGATGCGCTTGTGAAGAAGGTCAAGTACGAGCACATCCACGTCAACACGTGGCCAGATTTCTCAGCTCAAGTCTCGGATCACGACCCGTCAGTAGCGCGGCTAGATGTTTGTGCATAGGCGAGGTCGAGAGGATGTTGACCGGCTGTGGACGTGGTAGAGTAGATGCCCGCAATCAACCAATGCAAATTTCCATGCTCGCAGAATCTGGACTGTCGGGCAACGCTTCTTGTTAAACGCAGAGGAACTGATAACCTTGCGTTTGCTATGCAGCTGTTGAGCCCGTCATTCTAAGTATATTGCGGCGCAGTCGCTGAGGCGGGCCTGACAACTGGAATCGTCGAAGGAAGGAGCCGCGCCAAACAAGATGCTGACACTATTGTCGAAGGGTCCGCGCAGCCCTGTGATTGGGTTCTCGTTTAGACATCCATCTAGATGCATCAATAGCGCGTGGAGATGACCTTGCAGCTGTAATCAATGAGCTAACGTCCTTCGCCAACGTCCGTCGATCGGATCAGCCAGTGGGATGAATCTGATTGCCACGCGACCGGCATATGGTGGATCGGCTGCTGCACCAGTTGGTACGTCTTGGTGCAGTGTTATAGGGCTTGGTGTGAGGCCTGCGATCGCGTTCGGGGCAGCTCATCAATGACAAACCGAGTGTGTGCGGGACGGATGCCACGTGTGGACGACGAAGCAGCGAATCCGCAGTCCTGGTCGCATGCTTGTCGCGCGCAACCGCAGACCAATTTCTGTGCTTGAGCTGTGCGGCGCAAGTGAGGGGTGGTGCAAGGGAGCCTGCGGACGCACGGAAAAATGGATGGCTGAGCCGGCACTGCTTATTCAAGCGCCATGGCCGATACGCGAGCGAATTGCACCAGCTGCAGCACCTCCGTTTATCCGACTGCAGAGTCTGGGCGCGGTCAGCGGGCGTATGCAGGCTTGCTATAATTGACCCGGAGAGCAGCAACGGGACTTGCTGGAGGAGAGCGGCCGCGATGCGCGATAGAAAGGGTGGGCCTTGCGGGGTGCGCTAGACAGGCACGATGCCAAGCTAGTAACCCCACTATCCCCAGATTCTGGCAAGCGGAGCGGACGGTTGTTGTGTGCTCCGCTGTGTGCGCGCAATCAGCATGCCAGGCCAGACGTCGTGCAATTTGACTTCGTCGCACGCAGGACGAATCCAGCACGCAGCGCACTGGCAAAGCTTGCCTGCTGCCGGCTGAAGACGCACCTTGCGAAATGGCTTCCTTTCCCGCGTCTGCGTGCTGAGGGCGTTTTGCCAAGGTCTTGAGTGGCGTTTTTCAGTGCGTCTGGGTGGTCGCGAGATCCTGCGCCGAGTACTTCTATCAACGCCGTCCCGGTCGTTCTGGAACGCAGTACTTACCTGAAGGACGTGCTTGGCCCGACATGAGGCGGGGCTGTGCCTAAAGTGCTGAGATACGGTGGTCATGTCTGTCGGAAGGGCCGCGAAGGTACCGACGACGCGTCCGTGGTGAGGAGGGATGAGAGGCTGACACTCAATCTAAGATGTGCCTTTGTTTGGAAACGCAATGTTGAATGGCAACACGATCGGTTAGGCTGACGGAGGGCGACACAAAGCCAGGCGCGACGATCTCTCGCAGTGTGAGTGTGACAGATTTGACAAACGTA
The DNA here is from genome assembly GCA_010015745.1 of Setomelanomma holmii. NCBI lineage: Eukaryota > Fungi > Ascomycota > Dothideomycetes > Pleosporales > Phaeosphaeriaceae > Setomelanomma > Setomelanomma holmii. Next base: position 52,715 of record ML978232.1, read on the forward strand.
GGCGTAACGTGGTACAGCGGCCAATAATCGCTCCCTGGGGCGCTGTCGGAACAGAGCCGTCCCCTATTCGGCACCATCTTCACTCCGCCACGCTTGGACACCGTGTTGTTGACGGGCCAAGCGGGCCCACATCTGCTTGTCCCATCCAACCGCCCCATGGGGTCCCGCGGCGCACTAGTCATCCCAGTAATATCAATCCAGCAAGGCCCTCGCGCCTCGAAGGGACCGGCACGCAGCGCAGGTGAAGTACATATAGACCCTTGGCCCCCCTTGAGTGTTCCTCTTTGTCCACCTCTTGTACTCGAGTCACCACGATGGCCACTTATGACAAGCAACCCGGCCTGAAGGCCGCCGAGCTCAACAATAACCTCGCGGTCAACGAGAAGTCGACTGTCGTCGCCAGCGATGTCAGCAGCTCTCAGATTAGCAACCCAGGCGACTACGACGGCGAGCTGCCAGATCCTGACGCCGGAAAGACCGATGAGGAGCGTGCAAGACTTGTAAGAGCACCTCGCTGCTACCTTGACGCCGTGTCGCTGACCCCGCATAGGACAAAGCCCTCGTCTGGAAGATGGACCGTTGGCTGATCCCGTGGCTTTCGCTGCTGTATCTGCTGTCGTTCTTGGACCGCACAAACATCGGTAACGCGCGTGCGGCCCATATTGAGAAGGACCTGAAGATGAAAGGACAAGACTACAACCTTGCTCTGACCATCTTCTTCGTCTCTTACGCTGGCTTCGAGCCGCTCACCAACATCGCCATCAAGCGATGGTCGCCGCGCGTCTTCTTCACTGGTATCATTCTTTCCTGGGGCATCATCATGACGTTGATGGGAGTGGTTCACAACTTCTCGGGCCTGCTTGCGACTCGCTGGTTCCTCGGTATCGCTGAGGCGGGTTTGTTCCCTGGCGTGAACTACTATCTCTCGTAAGTATCCCATGCCTATGGTCCGTGTTAAGTATAGACTAACATGTTATAGCTGCTGGTACAAACGCCAGGAGCTCGGTCTTCGTGCTGCCCTCTTTTTCTCCGCTGCTGCGCTCGCTGGGTCCTTTGGTGGTCTGCTTGCCGCTGCCATCACCCAGATGGATGGTGTTGGCGGATACGAAGGCTGGCGATGGATCTTCATTATTGAAGGTCTCATGACCGTCTTCGTCGGCATATTCTGTTGGTGGATGGTTTTTGATTTCCCCGACACTGCTCGATTCCTGACTGCCGATGAGAAACTCCGTGCCATGCGCCGTCTCCGCGCTGACGGCCAGGCTCGTGCCACCGTTGGACATATTGATCGCAGGCACGTCACTGCCGCGCTCGTCGATTGGAAGACCTGGGGCTACGCCGTGATCTACATGGGATGCCTCTGCCCACTGTACTGCTTCTCTTTCTTCCTGCCCACCATCCTTCTTGGCATGGGTTACAAGGGCACCAAGGTCCAGCTCTTGTCTGTTCCACCGTACGCTGTCGCTGCCTTCATGACTGTCGTCGTTGGATTCATCGCGGACAGGACCAAGTGGCGGGGCTACTGCAACATGGTCATTTCCTTCATCGGCTGCATCGGCTTCGCCATGTTACTCGGAACTACTAACGTGCATATCCAATATGCTGGCACCTTCCTCGGAGCCATGGGTATCTACCCCACTGTCTCCAACACTCTGACGTGGGCTTCCAACAACGTCGAAGGTTCCCTCAAACGTGGTGTCATGGTCGGCGTGGTCGTCGGCTGGGGCAACCTGAACGGTGTTGTCTCCTCCAACATCTACATGACCAAGGAGAAGCCCCATTACCGTACAGGCCACGGTATCGTCCTTGCCTACATGGCGCTATTCTTGTTCGGTGGTACCACTTTCATGCACTTCATGCTCAAGCGCGAGAACTCTCTAAGGAAGTCGGGCAAGCGTGACGATTTGCTCCAGGGCAAGACTGAATCCGAGATCGAGGTCATGGGTGACAAGAGGCCTGACTTCGTCTACACCACCTAAGCGGTGTTCTTATTATGTGTTCCGGCTATTGTGTCGATCGACAGTGTTTGTTTAGCGCTTGGATCTGCCCTTCCCGGGCTACGGGTCGGTAAAAAAGTTCGAGCTGCTCGACATTTTCGCAAACGACTAATGGGATGTGGTCATTAGAGAGGTGCATAGCTCTGCCAAGATCTTCCAACTCTTGACTTCCACGCTCTTTTCGCAAGCCGTGCAGTGTGATGAAAGTGATGTCGAAAAGACTTGATGAGAGCCGAGATCAGCCGCTTGACTGGCAGGTAATATGGACGGTCAATCGTGACCTCGGGATTGCTGGAGTGACTCGTGCTGACAAGGCACCATTAGCCGTCCAATATCCGGCCACCCGTTGTGCCGTGGCTGCCGATCGGCCACCGCAGATCTCCCCGTCAAGTATCAAGAACAATATTCCCATACTGAGAGAGAGAAAACGTTCAGCCGCGATGCCGCAAGCGGAGGATGTTTCGACCGTTGTTTGGTGACTACGGATTCCATCATTGCTCGAAGCGATGTCCGCGATCCATGCAAGGAGGGTCAGCGCGACCTTGCCCTTCAGTGCTCGCCAGCTGCCGAACCTTTGACTCGAGGTGCAGGAACAGTAACCTTCTCGGCGTCTGTCGAGTCGGCGAGTCTTGGAATTCAGGATGGTACAGCGACTGCTGTTTCTGTCTGCGATGCCAGCATCGACGCATGGGCGACGTCAGCGTGTCGATGTGGAGGTAGCAAGGAGGACGAGAAGGAAGTTGAGGGGCGGGCCTCTCCTAGAAAACTGTTTCGCTGGATATAAGGTGAGCCGTAGTGACTGAGGTCGTAAAGGCAGCCGACATGGGGGGGGCCGATAATGTTGGGCCATTCCGCCAGCATGAAAGGGAAGTCGCGACGAGCGACCCCAGCGCCGCCCTACTCAGGTGACCTCTCGCACCCTTCGCACCACGTCACTGATGAGAACGTCTTTCCTGGCGTTTATTGTGCTGTCAAAATCTTTCTGTGAGAGATTCGATAGCGAGGGTGAGAGTGCGAGCAGGCGGTCTTTATGGTAATAGTGCTGGGTAGGCCACGCGGCGAAGTAACCCACGCCGTGAATCTGATACTGGAAGGAGCGCCTCTCGCCCCAAGTCGAATTTATGACGTCAAATGCCTTGTAGGTATCTTGTTTGATGAAGCTGAATGTCGTTCGAGTTTTGTGACAAGTCCTTCATCAGGGTCAGCTCAAGGCCCGGCGTGTACTTGTCGGCAGTTGGTAGCTGTGGAAGAGGATAGCTACATTTGAAGGTCGCCTTGAAGAATATGACCTGGCGGTTCGACGCAATGGCAGCTGAGGAAGGATCATGCTTCTGGGAGGAGAGAGTGTTGTCGGTAGATTCAGTGCAGTGAGAAGGGTCCAACTTCGAGGTAGGCACGACCACCAGCGGTGGAGGAAGGTACATATACGACTCCGCTTCTCCGGCCCCGCCCCACCGCGCTGTACCAACGCCACGCGTGAGGCACATTCTCTCTAAGACCCAATTGCTTGGTGCAGAATTCGCTTCATTGGCCATAACTTCTATCGCGTCTACGGAGGCGCACGATGGTCATGCGCCAAGCGAGGGCGGATAAAATGTCCGCATGGCTGGGATGTGGGCGCTGGAGCAGGGAGTTGTGAAGTCAGTCAGCCATAAAGGCATTCGAGTCAAAGTGTTTAGAGCCATAGAAGTTTACTAGGAAAATGTTAGGCGATTGGTCGTATCATGAGCTAATGGCGCGAAATCGATGTGGCTTGATACAGATTAGAGTCCATCTATTGATTCATGTTTTCGCTATGATGATCAATGGCAATTAATAAGGCATACGGGTGTATGGTGTACACGTCTGTATGCGCCCCGAACGCCCGTGAGTGAATCATGGTAAATGACAAGAAATGTAAGAAGATGGTACGCCGGTCTCCGTCCCCAAGCACTCCACTGTCGCACCAAGATATCACAAGCCGGCATGCCTTTTCCGCCTGTCTGCCGCTCAGCCACATGTGAACCTACCGTTCACACTAACGGAAGAGGCTTCTCAGCTCTTCCAAGCGCTGTTTCGTCTCTTCCTCCTTGCTCCTACGCTGTCTGGTCATGGTCAGATCTGCCAATTTCTTCTTCTTTTGCTGCAGCTCGACCATCTTCTCCTCGAAACTGTTGTTCATGATGAAGCGCTTGATGACAACCTCCCTATCTTGACCAAGACGATGAACTCGGTCGACTGCTTGAGCTTCAGCTGCTGGATTGAACTGCGGCTCCATCATGAAGACTTTGTTAGCAGTAGTCAAGTTCAGACCGAGGCCACCAGCGCCAATTGAGACAAGCATGACTGTGATCGAGGGGTCTTCTCGGAACACGCGCATGGACTTGTCGCGCGCGTCTCGGGACATTCGACCGTCTAAACGGCAGTGCGGGTGCTGGTGGTTCTTCAGTGCGATCTCGATAAGGTCGAGATGCGTAGTCCAACAGGAAAAGACAATGCTCTTGATAGGGCGCTCATCAGGGTTTGCATCACTCCACTTCCGGTGCTCGTTCAAATCATTGAGCAGAGCTTGCGTCTTTGTATGTGGGCCTGCGTAGCTGCCAATCTTCTTTGACAATTTGGGATCCTTGCGGATGCGCTCACGCTCTTCTTGATACGCCCTGTAATCGCTGCGTTTGAGTGTGAATGCACGTGGCATGCCGCGGTCCTCGCAAAGCTGGCATATTGTGCTGCCATCCTCTTGCAATGAGGCTTTCCACTGCTGTTGGAGCGTCTTGAGATGCTTAGGACAGGCAATGTGGTAGCAAGATGTCATGTAACCGATGATGTCGGACACATCGCCATCGTCATCCTCGTCGTCGCTGTCTGTGTCGAGCACAGACTGCTTCTTGCTCGCCGTCCCGCTACAAAAGGCACACCCGGAGTTGTCGGTTTGATCTAGTAGGTCGAGCATGTCGTATGCTTGCTGACGGGTAAGGGCAGGTATCTCGGTCTCTTCTTCGCCAATCTCCATAGGATTGTCGTATGTCATGCCATCGGTTGTCTTCAGTGCGTCATCGCTAAGAAGATCTCGCCCATGTGCGCAGATGAGCCGCATGTTGAGAATAGCCGTGAGAATACGAGCATAACTATTGCCGCCCATCTTCTCACCAGACGTGGCAACGTTAACCTTGCGCTGAGTGTCCCTCTCGAACCAATCATGAAGTTTGCGCTCCTCTTTGGAGAACTCCAGCTTCATGATCAGGTCATTTCGCTTGGGAATCTGGTCCTTGATGATCTCCTTCGTTCGCCGTAGGGTGACCGTGCTCACCAGTAGCTGCAGCTTTGGTACGACCTCGGGATCGGCGTTCTTAAATGGGGCGACAACGTGAAAGTTGAAGCCTTGGGTAGTGTTGAAAGGGCTCAATTGGACGAAGTTGAAAAGTGCACCGAGATCTTCGAGACGATTTTGGACTGGAGTACCTGTGACGGCCCACCGCCGCTGTCCGAAAAGCGCGCATGTAGCCCTAGACTGTGCGGTAGGGTTGCGGATGGTGTGCGCCTCATCTAGCACGATTCTGAACCAGTTGATGTAAGGTAGTGGTCGCTTCCGATCTTGAATGTCCTTGGCGATGATGTGGTAGGTGGTGATGACGATGTCATGATTTGCAAGCTCTTTATAATTCATACCAAAACGCTCGCTACCATGGTATCGAGTCCAGCGAAGCATGCTTCTGCCAGGAGGGAAATGTTCCTTGATCTGCTCCTTCCAGTTGGTCATCGTGCTCAGTGGACAGATCAACAAAGTGGCCCGGCTGTTGATGATAGGCTGTATTATATTGGACTGCGGTGGTGCCGGAGGCGGCTTCTTTTTGTCCACAAAATCCCTGGCTGCTGCTATTGACTCGTTGTCGGCTACCAGCGACAAGACACTGAGAGTCTTGCCCAAGCCCATCTCATCAGCTAGGATACCACCACGATAAGGCTTGGGCTTGACGGTGTTCTCCTCTCCAGTAATGACGTGGATGTATGACTTGCGGCCATTGTCTTTGTAATGAGGTTTCCACAGTGAGTCTTTCCGATCGTCATGTTCAGCAGCAGAATGGTCCTGCTCTTTGTCCCACATGAAGTAGAGTGCTTGCTTCTGATGAGGGTACAGCTCAGTCTTGATGTGAGTGGAGGGTTCTCGAGTCGGAACGACTTTTGAGCTCTTCACAACGGTATCAAAAACATCTGAAACATCGTTTCGAATCTCGTCGACACTTCGCAGAACGTAATTAGTGTTGACTCCTGGCGTGGGCGCCTGGTGCGTGAACAGCTCTGCTTGAAAGCTTGGATCAACGGCTTGGTTTCGAGTGAGCGAATCGCCATCTTGGGGGTTGAAATAGTCGTAGCGCTGTAGCTCGAATAATGGTCGGATGAGGCTGATGTTCTTCGCCTTGAGGTATTTGCCGATATCGCGAGCATATTTTCGCGGGCAGTATAGCTGCAGCGTCATGCTTATGAGACCCGAGAATGGTGTGCCAGGGTGACCTTCTCCAGCTTGTTTCCGCCGAGGATCGGTCCAGGCCATCCACAACATGCCATTAGCCTTCGCAGCATCAATGAGAGGGCAAAGACCATTCGCTGTCTTGATATCGACTTTGCCGAACTCTTTGCCAGTAGGATCGGTAACCATGATGCCAAGGCTGTTACGATTGCCTCCCGAGCGGCGGAACGAGATCTTGATGCGGCCTTGCTGACCTGCATTACCGATATACTTCTTGGGATCTGGGAACGGGACCGTATGTGCCTGGACATATGTTTGTTTGACTTTGCCGATGCAGATTGTCTCCATGCTATTGTCACCGACGACTTGGAACTCGTCGTCGTCACCTGATCGTCCGTTAGTGTGGTTCGGAGCTTCCACAATTCTTGGGTACTCACTCATCGTCAGGTCAATCGCGGGGCCTTGCGAGGCTGGGGCAAGTGTCGGTGTTTGGCCGCTGGTCTTCTGTAGATCTAATGCGCTGCTGCCACCGAAGCTCGAGCCGTTGGTGACTTTTTTACGGTCTTCGTCAGTCTTAACTCGCTTTGAAGGCGATGCAGTGCGGTCTTGAACGTTGTGCAAGCGCTCGACAAGTGAGACTTGGCCGGCGAGGTCTGGATCTGTGCGTCCTCGTTCGGTGTCGTTTCCAGAAGAAGCTGGTCGTTTCGAGGTTGAAGTTCTAGGGTTGAGTAGTGCGCGCGGGTCGAAGTGTCGGAATAGCGAGACAGGCGCGACATTATGGTTGTTGTTATTATTGGGGCGAGGAGTCGCGTCACCTGACACATGCATGGTTAGCTCCGCGTCGGTGAAAGTTGTCGGGGGCATGAGGTCCAACTGAATGGCGTCATAGAGTTGCTGGTCTGAGGGACTCATCGACGGCTCATGCACGGCCAATGAGGAGTTAGACGATGCTTCAGTGCCTGGATTGTCTGCCATGTCGACCTCGGCGACAGATGTCTCCATGATAAAGATTGATGACAGTGGTAGCGGGCTGTTTCGAGGCTATATTATTGAAGAGCGGAGGAGAGTTGAAAGAAGGAAACGAGGGATCTCTACCTCTTTTACGTGCCCTCCGCGGGTCAAGTAATAGTGATGGGTCCATATCGATCAAATACAAACAGAAATGCGACAGGTAAAAGAGGTCCGTCAGGCGTCAAATGTACGACGTAGTAGGACTGTGGTGGAGTCTTTCCTACAACAACTCACAGCCAGGCAGCACAGCGCATTCGATATCGATGCCAAGATCCTCGTACAGATTGTCGCAGCAATAAACGTGATGGCGCAAAGATTGGTTCAGTCCGGCCTTTCTTGCACCGCTGGTATTTCTGAGGCTGTGAAAGTCAATTCACGATGCTGTTTTGCGCGTTTACGCGATGGCGAATGCATCCACTGCTCAGCAGGTATCGGGCGGCCGAGTGAGAGAAGGCAGGCGTCGAATTTCGCGTCGCAGCGGACCGTCGGCACCGAAGAACAACATGTGCGCTTTGTGGTGATGGGCGGAATGAATAGCAGCGCTGTGCGCGTTGACTGTGATGGCGTTGCTGCCTTTCATTATCAGTGTGAGAAGTCATCGATTCATCTAGTCGGGTCCACGGGTGGCTGAGATGTGGCTAGTGGGGTCACGCGCTCTTTCCGTTTCGACGGCAAATATTCCAAGACCCGAGGAACACATGAAATCACGCAAAGGGAGCTTGAGAATCAGATGATCATTTTTGTGATCCTGCCTGTCTCGTCAAAAGACGAGAGGGAGAAGCGGGTAGCCTGCCGACAATGTGTGTATTTCTACAGAAGGGATGCAGGTGTGGTATTACACAGCCCAAAATCGTGGTGCGCCGGATATGCAACCCAGCCAACCGTGATGCAGATCGCTAACAACGCCGCATATGCATGCCCGTCCATCTAAAATATGTCTCGGTTTCGCTTTGCGAAGTGAACAGCGTCGTTACAACAGTTCCAAATATTTCGAAATCTAACACCAAGTGAACACAGGGTTTCGCCCTTTCACCATCTCCAACCTCTCCACGATGACCTTCTTCCGGTTGCCTTCCATGTCTTCATTAGCCGCATACCCAAGATCTCCTTCATCATCAAAGCCATAATCATCAACGTCTCTTCTATGTGTGAGCGAGAACCTCCGTTGCCTTCGAGGCTCTTGCGTGATCTTCCTTGGTGCATCGTAACTCATGCGTGATCTATGGGCAGGTCTACCATTTGTACTCTCAGCCAGGACCTGCGAATTCCAGTAGACTCCGTTCACGGTAGCAGGAGAAGTGGGTCCGCCATTTTCTGCGCGCCGCACATCGAGGGACGAAGAGTCGCGCGACAGGTTGAATCTGTTCTCGTGAGCTGATTCGAGAGGGGGCGAGTTCAGTAATAGGTCATTCTGTGGCTTCTGGGGTGGTGTCGTGACGGCTGTTATGTCCATCTCTTCCTGTGCCTCATCCATGCGCTGAGATCGGCCTGGCTGCTGCTTGCGACGCATCTCTGCAGAAGGCGCACGCAGGGGCACTGCGATAGGTATTTCCACGATATCATCCCACACGCATACGCGAGCTCTTCTGGTCAGTTCCAGTGGGCCATGATCTGGTGTCTTCAGTGTTTCCACCACATTCCATGCTTGACCTTTCATGACAGCAATCTGCTTCGCGTACATACGCTCCTTGAAATCTGCATCTTGGCTAAAACATTTCCTGAGTGCCATCTGTGTCTCGCTCCACCATTGTTTCGACGTGAGGAGAGGGAGGAAATGGCGACGGGCAGCTTCGGAGAAGGGTTGACCGATGAGCGAGACGGGGAGGAAAAGCCAGCCGAAGGGGTAGCTTCGCCACTATGAACGGTTAGCTAATGTCAGAGAAAAAGGCTGTGAGGTACATACAGCATCGGGGTGCTTCCAAGGCCACGATAGGCTGTTATCGATAGCTCCAATTGTGACCGTGGGTGATGAAGCGCTCGGCAGTGGTGTTGTGGACCGACTCGTTGCTGTCATAGGTTCTCGTCGCCCATACGGGTCCAATTCCTCCATTGACTGCCTCGTGTAGCTACTGGGCTGAGCGTCATCGCCCACGTCGCCGTTCCGTTTCGGTGGCTCGGCTACAATTGTAGCCTCTTGTGTCTTCTGGTCGATCCTAATCATCCAATTGTCCAACCCTCTGTCCGTGTTTCGCATGATGTAGTCTAGGATGACTAGTCTCTCCAGCTGCTCCCTGAACGACTGCTGCAGCGCAACTGTCCAGAAGCCCCTGCGTTGTCGTTGTTGATCCGCCATCGTTGAGTACTCCTCTTCGTCCTCGTTGTCTGACTGTGGCCCGCTCGGTCTGCAGTCTTCGGCCCATCTTCGCTTCTTCTTCCGTGGCCCGCTGTCTGCCCTGATTCCTCCATTGTGCTGGTCGGGCCATGGGTGCTCCTTGAGGAAGATGTTGGCGTCCTTGAAGCCCTTGAGGAACACCTGGAAGCTACCCAGCTTCTCTGGAAATGGCTTCTTTTTCCTATAGTATGCCCTCCGATCCCAGAAGTCGTAGTGAAACGACTTCGATGATAGCCCGACGACATCGGTGTAAGGTACGAGGTTCGTGCGCAGCTGGGTGTCGAGTACATATGCGGCAGCTTCGGAGACGTAGCTCAGGTTGGGAATGAGGCAGGCGCGGCCGAAGAAGAAGGGAAAGAGGTTACGATGGATCCATTTGGTCCATTTCGGGTTCCGCGACGCGTATGGTTCCTCGTCCTTGGGCTTGAAAACACCCACGACCTTGCCCTGCGTGTTCCTTGCGAAGTAGCTTCCGGAGCTGCCCTGTGTGATCAATTTGGGATGCACATCCATCTCAATGGCCGTCCGCACACTCTCCACAGTATCGTCGAACTGCAGCTTCGTCATGCGGTCTGAAGCGCCATCGAAGTCGAATGTCAGCGTCTCTGCTGTCGCAGGCCGCACCCAGTCAGGGGCCTGGAAGACCGAGTGGTGTATCTCCAGCGGCTCATCATCAGGCGCGTCATTTTGCCTCTTGATCTTGAACTTCTGCGCGATCTCGTCGGCCCACCGCTCGAATCTCGCGTTTATGGCCTTGATATCCACTCCCGAATTACTCCGTGGTCGCCGCCCGGAGGATGTTCGTCGTAGATTTGGTGAGTTCGAGCCAGAGCCGCCCGGCATGCGCATGTGCGAGGAACGATGAGGTTGTATGGGGGCATACTGCGCGTTGGACAGGGAGTTCTGGTGCAGGTCGTCCTCCAAATCACTGTAATCTTCCTCCTCCTCTGCCTGGGCTATTCGGGCATAGCCGGACGTGGGCGGTCGTTTTGCTCTAGGCATTATGAGGCATGGAGAGTGAAAGAGCGAAGGATGACGGAGGTGCAGTGTCCCAAATAGAAGCCTGGCATTGTCATGAAATGACGATGCAAGCTGTTGCATGGCCCCGCCTCATGCGGCTAGCGGCCGTTGCGGCTCCACAGCGATCCATCACAACAGGGGTCGGCTCGTGTGCCAAAAATATGTAGTGAACAAAGTGCATGCTGGGTATCTTAGTCTAATATATCACAGTTATCGCAGTCCGACAATCTAGAAGCTGTCGTCTAGATCCACCTGTCGCCGCACAACACTCGGGCTATCCTCGTCCATGCCACCCGTGCTATCAGTAATGTCGCCGCCTGCGGTCATGAGCAAGTCATCAACGATGCGTCTGCTGGCCTCTCGAGCTACCGTTATTGTCAGATTGTGTTCGAGATATAAAAGTTGTCATGACTCACCAGGCGTCTGAAGCAGCTTGCTCTGCGGAATGTGGAATTGTATGGTCTTCGGTGGACTGTAACCCAAATCAATCTCCTCGTCATCACTGTCGTCAAAGACTGTGCCACTTCTATTCATGCTCATTGGTGCTCTACCTTTAGCTGGCGTCTGTACGCTCACACCGGGCGTCCGAGGTGTTTTGAGCGGCGAGAAGATGTCAGCACGCAGCTGTGGCGCTGGTGAGGATGGTGGCGACGAGTCTTCCGCCCATTTCGGTAGTTTTGCAGCAGCTCCGCGAGGGGTCGGAGCGCCCTTCTGGCCCGTTCTAGGTGTGAAAGCACCAGTGGGCTTGTATTTGCGTGGACTGATGATTGGCGTGGCTTGTACGCGGAAGGTCTTGTCCAACACGCGATGAAGCAGTGGATCGTGGTTCACGTAGGGCTTTTTGCTGGTCGTGGGCTGAACGAATGGCGAAGAGTCAAGTCCGCCAGTCATGTCTGGCAATGCTTGCGACCTTCCTGGTGTGACTGGCTCAAGTCTTGGTGTCTTCGATCCTTCCATTTCTTGCCTGAGCGACTCGTATGGACTCGATAATCCAGCAAAATGAGGCTCGTCCGCTCCAATTCCGCCCCTGCCCTTCCCCTTGTTTGTCGAGGGTGGCGCTCGCGGCGTGCTATGTCCGAGCGAGGGCGAATCGAAGGTGATAGTGCTCTCCGCGTCCTCCTGAGCGGAAGAGGGCCCAGGTGGAGTGGCCGTTTCGCCCGTCACTGTCTCATCTTCGATCGTCTCATCTTCGTATAGCTGAGACTGCTGCGTGTCTTCTTGCGCAAGTGACTCGTCCTGCTCAGGCGCTTCATAACCCGACAGCGACACGTTCGCGCTGGCCTCGAAGAACTGCTTCCAGAACTTTGATCCCTCCCATACAGCCTCAGAGTGCTTTCCGTAATGCTCGACGATTGGTAAAATGCCTGTAGTCACTATTCGGTGCGCACGGCTGAAGTTATGGTCAATTTCTGCTCGTGTCAGTCGCGTGGAGGGGCATTTGATGCTTTGTTTACCTTGCAGCGTCAAGGTGATGGACTGCTCTAGCTTCTCCAATTCTTCTGTGAGTGACAGATTACGCTGAGGCGCTACACTTTGGCGAGACATCATGTCATATAATGAAGGTTGTCGTTAGTTATCGACACTGTTGTCCCTCAACGCGCGCTCGGGACGAAGAGTCGCGAGAAGGAGGCTAAGGCGAATGCGGCCTAGCGTAGAGACCTCCGAGGCTTCCCCGCTGCAACACTCACCTTACCAGCCAACACAACACTATCTTAGCTTCATGAGTCCTGAGTCTACGGCTAAGCATTACAGCACGACTCATACTACCTTGGATGGAAGCCATTAAAGTTGACGTGGACCCGCACCGCAGCTTCGGCTTCTTCAAATGAGGCAATGCCTTCCCCATGAACGTCATTCCCGGACTACTTAATCCCGATGAAGCTTCGAGCTACACCATCGCTGTGGAACTACGAGAGGGGTTGGTGCATTCTCCGCATATCCGACACCTTGATGCAGCCAGTAACGGGCCGTGGCTTGGAGAATCTGGGGTAGCGTGCTCGAGGTACTTATATCTGCGGGATTGATCCAGGATGGATTTTGGGTTTTGCTTGCCGTCTCTCGAATACTCAGAACGCAGTCTCCTCTTCTCTGTGACCATATCAATTCGTACAAGCAATCATGCCTTTTCGTCTACCAGCACGCACACTATGGCAAGCTTCGCCGAAGCTCGCAATACTACCACGCGCGGCGACACTGACCCCGAGATGGACGCGACATTATGCAATTGAACAATCGGGACGAACTGCAATTGTGACAGGCTCATCGCGTGGAATGTGAGATATGATCAAATTAATATTCCGAATAGTCACTGACTACCACAAGCGGCAAAGCAATCGCTCTTCGACTAGCCAATGACGGTTACGACGTCTGCATCAACGACATTGCAGCAAACAAATCCGGCTGTGACGAAGTCGTCAAGGAGATCCAAGGCCTCGGTCGCAAAGCCTTCGCATTTACAGCCGACGTGTCCAAGGCGCAAGAGGTAAAGGACCTAATTCAAGCTTCAGTATCCGAGCTTGGCCCACTGAATACAATGGTTGCAAATGCCGGAATCGCTCAAGTCAAGGCTCTTCTCGATCTTACAGAGCAGGACTGGCAGCGCATGTTTGATGTCAACGGTGCGTCGCCACATTTCGAACACGTTATATACTACCTTGCTCGTCCAAGTATTATTTCAAGTGCTTCCACTAAAGAACACCCAGTAACCGGCGTTTTCAACTGCTACTCTGCCGCCGCACGGCAAATGATCTCCCAGGGTACCGGCGGCAAACTACTCGGTGCCGCATCCATCGTCGCATTCAAGCCCTTCGCCTTACTCTCACACTACAGCGCCTCAAAATGGGCCGTGCGAGGCATGACACAAGCCTTCGCCATGGAAATGGCCGAGTACAAAATCACAGTCAACGCGTATGCGCCGGGCATTGTGGGGACGGCGATGTGGGATTTGATCGATGAGAAGTTGGGCGAGAAGACAGGCGCGAAGAAGGGGGATACGATTAACAAGTATACGAATGAATTGATTGCATTGGGGAGGACGAGTGTGCCGGAGGATGTGGCGGGCACGGTGAGTTTTTTGTCGAGTAAGGATAGTGATTATATGAGTAAGTTGATATGTCCTTGTACGTGATTATGTGCTGACTATGAAACAGCTGGGCAGACGATTGTCATCGATGGTGGTATTATTTTTACTTAGTCCGTTCAAAAGAGCCATCTCGATTGATCGTTTTTCTCTTTCCAGAGCTGTCCTTCCGTCTAATCAACTAAGAAAACCCGGATTCGAAGCGAAGAATAGTCTGATGCAAATTGAACCACAGCACCACCTTCATCTAACACTCCAGGTAACATCTCCACCTCTTCCCAATCTTCTCCTCAACGTCCAACCATACCACCCGCTCCACTCCCCTTGCGATCATCATCCGGCCCTTTCCAACCCTTCGATCCTCTACCCGCTCCGCTCTCCTTTCGGTCATCATCCCGCCCATTTCCTTTCCGACCCTTCGACCCCCTCTTGGGCCACACAGAATCAAACCTCCCACGGAATTCGTCATCATCGAACAACCTCTCACGAACTTCATTATCAGCATTTTCGTCTCTCGAATTAAAGCTCCTACGACGCTGCATCTCCTGTGGCACTTCTGTCGTTGGTTCCGAAGGCGTGTCCGCAGCGCGATCCGCAGTACCAAATATCGATTGTCTGAATCTTGGTCGAGCATTCGTTTGGCAAGGTGGCTGCTGATCAAATGACACGGGTATAATTGGCTTAGGCCGTTCTGGTGGCGCATCAGCAATGCGATTCGCAGAAGGTGAGCGAGCCATTGACGATCTAAAGCTCGGTCGAGCATAGTCGAGTGGACCTCCTTGCTGGACTGCTAGAAAAGGTCCTACAACTTGATGTACTTCAGGTCGAGGCGGTGCAGGTGGTGCGGGACGACTTGGCCCAGGATCTGGTGTTGATGTGGCTGGACTTGCGATGCCTGCTAAGACGGCTGGCTGAGCAGCTGGATTTATCGGCTGGGGTGCTTCAAGATGGGGCGCTGGGTCTGGGCTTCCAAATCTCGACTGCTGTACTACTCCATGAAAGTCTGTTCGCATTGACAAGCCTTGCAGCTTGGCGGTCAAATCGCTTACGTTCACGCCTGTTGTATCAGCTGGCTCATTTGACACGGCAGTTGACGAGCGCGGCTCGTTGAAAGGTTCGGGAGTATCGACATTCGTGGGTACCACTCGTGAGGGGTTCAACGTCGTCGTTCGATCTGTCGGACTGGGATTCGAAGAACGCAACCCGCGCTCCAGAAGTGGTGTTGACCTATAAGACGATGGGCTGGCTTCCGATGCTGGAGCCTGTTGGCTTTCGTTGGGTGGAGCATTTTCGAGAGAAGTCGCATTGTCATAGGTATCAGTGTTGCCAGTAGAAACGCCAGCACCGTTGGCCGGGACCGAAGCTGCAGCCGGTTCCAGATATTCCTGCATGTGTGATGACGAAGGAAGTCGATTGTCTCGAAGACCTGGCAGAACCGTGGACTCATCTTGTTCTGCGCTGGGTGCGTCCCGAGAAGGGCCACCAGGACGCCCGCGAGAAGGGCAATGGTCCGGAGGTGATGGAGGGTCAGTGCTAGACATCATAACAGTCATGTCGAAACGCCTGGGCATAGATTGACGCTCTAGCATCTTGAGAGCATTGAGAGTACTCGACATGCTAGGTGTCAACTTCCGATAAATGTTGGCGGGGAAGTATTTCAGCACGACGGACGGCTTCGCCAAAATGTTCTTCCTATTGCGCGGCAGGTCTTTGATGTCCTGCAGTAATTCTGTTTCCGCCTCGCGTAAGCGTTTAGACAAGTCTGCATCTGAACATGCGTTATCGACAGATCCTTTTAGAGTCTTTGGAGCAGACTTCAGGTGCGGCTGTCCAAAGGGCCTTTCGAAGCGAGGCACTCTTTCGCCAGGTCCATTTACCACGCTTTTGGGCTTCCACTTTCCTGTATATTGACACAGGCCTTTGGTTTTAGCCTTTTCGACGCCGTCAATCTCTGCAAGCTGTCTCGCGAAAGCTGCGTCTTTCTCTATCTGGTGGCGCTTCTCCGCCAGGTCTCTTTGTATCAGGACTTCTTCGAGGACTTTGTTTGTTACCGACCTGATTCTTTCGATCTCCTGATACTCAGCTGAGGGTGTCGAAGGCGGAGATTCCGGTGACGCTGACCTCGTCTCGGTGGTGTCGTCTTCGTTCGCGTCAACTGTATTGGGGGTGGGTTCGGCAATGCGCGGGGCAAGCGACGTTGGTAGATCTTGGGCGTAAAGTGAATCGACGGATTCGTCGTCAGATGAACTTTCGCTCTACGATTGTTCATTCCCCATATCTGCTTGGGCATTGATATCGTCATCTGGGCACGCGTCTTCGGAACTTGATGAGGCATCGTCATGATCTGAATCCTCTTGGGCGTGGTTATTACCGCTCTCAAGCTCGTGTTCGGCGTCGGAGGGGTAATTGCTACCAGAGCTGGCGACCATGTTGTGTTCTGCGACGCGAAGTGAGGCCTCGGTACGGTGATCAACGGATGTGAGTGAAGTTGCGGTGCAACCGGCTATCAATAGAGAAATGCGAGTGATGTGATAGTCGTTAGCGAAAGGATACCTGCATGATCAGCAAGCATTTCCAAAAGTGGATCGACACAGGCAACTCACCACGCTTACGGGTGAAGAACGATTATACCAAGCGATGGAATGAGCTACGCCGTAGTAATAATGCTCAAACCATGCACCAGCGAGCGCGCGGCGTCCTGGTTTGGCACCTCGTGCTCTTTCTACGATTCCGCGCGTCTTCCAACAGCCCACGGAAGGAACAGAGTGGCCAGTCCGTGATACGGCAGCTGTTTCGAGAAGCCAGACACGCAGTCACGATCGCACTTTCTCTCATGAACAAGCCCATGCAGTCTTCCGCAACATGTGCATCATAATGCCAATGACTCGCATCTCGGACTATACCGTGACAGCAACCTTCTCATATCGCTAGGCGTATGCACGCAGCGATCGCCCAACTCATATCTGGGTTGAAAACTGCCGCTAGTGGCTGCATCGCTTGCATATTATTATAACGTTAGTGGCTGCATCACCCAAAATACACATGCGTGATGAGCATATACATAGTCCGGTATTGCTTTTCTTACCACGATAAGCGAGGTATATGTAGATAGCCGGCAATGCCGATGACTTGATCCCTCGGAAGCGGGAGAAGTGCCGGTATGCATGCGACTATCGTCGATCTAATTACAACTGGACGTGATGTACATACTCGAGTCAGTTCCGATCTTTCACATCGTCGCTCCAGCGGCCGTATCCCCAACATCCAGAATGGCGCCCTCTTCCACGTTCTTCGGCTTGATAAGCTTGATGCTGACTTCCGGATCCTGACTATACACTCTAAGCCCAAGCACACAGACAGCGTTCCATGATTTGATGGCGCTATCGGATTTGTCCCCACTTGCTTGCGCCGCAGCAGGCTGAGCAGTATCCCCGTATACGCTTCCGGGCGGGCCTCCATACTCTGGTCGGTAAGGAACGGGGCCATCGACAACGGAGGAAGCTGTTGAGCGCATAGGGTTGGCGGTAGGCTCTTCTTCGTCTGGTATATGCTGGCGTGCGTCGTCATCGCTGACATCCTCCTTGTCGTTCTTGACCTTGCTTGCTCCCTCAGTAGTCTCTGCGTTCTTAAGCTCGGTCGAATCTTTGGGCGCATCCACCTTGACTGTAGGAACAGTACTTAACGAAGCCTGAATATTTTCGGCCTTCTCAACCTGTGTGGCAGCCGCTGTTGGGTCCAATTTCGTGTCAACATCTTTCTTCTCCTCGCTTTTCGACGCTTCTTCCGTCTTCTCGGGTTTTGAATCCTCCTCTTTGCGCTTCTCTTTCTCTCTCTCCTTCTTCCACGCTTCGTATTCAGCTTTTTCCTCCTTCTTCCACTCCTCGAATGCTTCCCTTTCTTTCGCTTCCTCCTCTTCTTTCTTCTTTTTCTTCTCCGCGGCCTCCTTCTTCTGCTCCTTCTTCTTTTGTTCCTCTTCCGTCAGCTCAATCGTGCCTTTAGCGTTGGCAATGTCATAATTCAGGCCAATCTGACGGAGCTTCTGCGGGTTCTTCTCAGCCACTTTGGTGACAACGTCTTGAACTTCGGGAGCATCTGCATCGCGCGACGCTTCGATCTTAGGGAGCACTTCGTATGTGCCGACCTCGAGGTCAACTTCAGCTGAAATACTGCGATTGCCGAACCAAGCTCCACGAGCTCGAACAATGTGTTCACCATGCTCAGCGCCTTGTTCTTGAAGGACAAAGTGAAGATCGAAGTCATACTTTCCCTCAAGACCGCGGAAGTATCGATCGTCGAGCTGGTCTCGTTAGCATATGAAATATATGTAAGTTGGGACAGAGTCGCACCTGGCATAGCACGAAAACCGTCGGCCCAGCTTTCTTGATCTCGACCGAGAATTTGGTATTCAAGTAGCCGGTGACCCAGGCTACCGATACACTGGTCCATTGCTGAACGACGGTCCAGTCCTGGTTGAAGAGACGCGTGCGGTCAAGTAGGTCGAATCGCTTCAGCAGATCATCGTATGACATCCAGAAAAGCCCGTCGTCTCCAAACTTGTGGTCCAGTTTCTCCATCCAGTATGGCGTCCACTCGCTAGAGCCATCTGACCAAGGCCCTGTCCATTCACCCATGGCTGCATTTGCTCTCTTTCCCCATGGATTTCTCTTATCGTTAGCAGGATGGCGCTACATGCTGATCTTGAGTCACTTACCTGATAAGCACCAAGCGATGGTTCGTTCCGTCCTGAGCTTTAGCATCGACTGCTTTGATTACGGAGTACGCGTGGCTCAGTGCAAGTCCTCTTCTCGCCATCGAGTCGTCACCGTATGACCCGGGCGATGACGCTGAGAAGAGGAACTGTTTGTTCACCTCGAGTAGCTCTCTCCACAAGCGCTCTTTGCTCAGGATCCGATCTGTCAGGATCTTGGTGGTGACGCCGCCAGTCAAGTCCTCCACTGCCTCGCCGCTGATCCCGCCAGCAATGGCATCGTAGTCGCCGTGAACTTTCGCATACGCCTTTTCGAGAAGCGGAAGCCACGTCTCGTTTTCATCGGCGCACGAGGCGAAGTATAACGCCTCAGATCCAGTCTGATGATTCGTCTTGTATCTCGTCTCCTTGATGCCGGTAGGATCATATCTGTCCCCATAGGCATCGAAGTCGCTGTTCCTCAAGTACAGATTATCGTCCACGGCTGCACTCCATGGTAAGTTGTTGCTTCAGAAGAGCATGAACTAACTTACCAGTCCAGATCCATTCGCCATCTCTATAGAAGACAAATCCATAGACGCCACATTCTTCATCCTTCATGACGCAAACCTTCTTGATGAGGTCCGGATTGCTACAAATGGTCGCCACAGCTGCAATGAACCAGCAGTCTCCGTTCGCGCCTTGGCAAACATCTGAGCTGCTGAAACCATCAATCTCGAACTGAGGCTTGTCGAAGATCCAGTCAACACGGTGCACCGAGCCAGGGCCTGGGCCGTCATCTTCAGCACCTGATCTAGTCAACAGCTTCGCTGCCGCCACGAAGTCAACCGCGGCAGCATTTTGCATTAGGACATCGGATTGAATGAGAGTAGAGATGGCCCGACCCAAGCTGCCAGGGCTTACTGATGACGCTGCGGTAGCAGCGGTCTTGTCAGCTGCGTCGTACCAGTGCCTAAGGTCACGGAGACAGTTCTTGTCTGAGAGATCTTCGATATCGAATTCAGCGTCGGTGAACTTCTCGTTAGTCCGATGGCATTCGCGAATGATACGCTTCACACGTGCCCGACATTCGCTCGCAGCAGCTTCGTAGGATTCTGCAGCGTTTTTTCCTTTCGATGGGCTTGGCTTGCGAGTGGGTGGCAGGAGATTTGCATAAAGACTAGCTGGGAAGATCTGCGTCACTTTTGCAGGCTTTTTTGTGATCAGACTCTCCCAAAACTCGTTGATTGTATTCTGAGGAGCGTTCGTGACCTGCGTATCTTCGATGGAAACTGAACTCATGTTTGCTTGTTTCACCCGTTGAGCTCGGCGTTGCTTCCGTCGTTACTGTGGCACACGCGACCGCGATTGAAGTCAGACTTCGGCGAATCTGGCAGTGGTTTGCTCGATAGAGATGAATGAGAGCATAAAAGAATGAGTTGGAAATGAGGCTGACGCTGGCAAACGCCATCGTTATATGCCTTCCACTCAATTTTGGGGGCGGAAAGTTCGACCCGTCTCACGGTTAGCCAAATGTGGACGATGTGCGGCTGAGGGAGCTGCCTTGCACAGACTGCAACTCCCACTGGCGCGTCTCCAGCCAGTTGCAGATCAGGTCGCTCCATATAGGTGCAAAGACCACCTTCTCTTGATGCATTGATGCATGTATTAAAATGCGCTGACGGTGGCAACAGCCCTAGCTGATAGCAGCCGGCCGGGTTGCAGGTGTAAGAGCTGAGCGCGACAGCATCTCGGGCTGAAGGGAACGACACAAGGTGCGGACTGATGATGAAGGTGCACAATGATCGGCTCAGTGGCATTCGTACAATAAATTGAAGGTTTAGTACTGGACGATTGCGTTGGCATGTGAGGCTTGTCGCGCTAGCGTCCCGTGCATCCAGTAGCGCTGACTGTGGAGGAGGTGGTGCGAAGGCAGTCGCAACCAACCTCACGACAACTCGACTTTAAAGCAGATTACTGTAGGATAGCGGCGATCATGATGAAGTAGCGCCTCGAGTTCAGTCATCTGCCTGTCCGATGTTTTCAGACAAATGCAACCTCGTATATGGTCTGCAATCCAGTGGCTTGCGCCATGTACCTGGGCTGAAACGGACATCGAATGTGCAGCGGCAAGAGAAAGGGCAAACAAAAGTAGACTCAGCTCCACGGGATAATTTTTGACCGGTGTCGAGATCTATCGCAAGTCAGTGCGAAATCCGTATTAGCCGAAATGCGTCTCGAAATGGCCTTGTGCATGTTACCAGGATGCTCCATCACGGCCTGCTTCATCGATTCGAATTCTGCGAGGCACCAAACGGGAATCACACACCTTATTGCCGCAGTATTCGCAGTTGCAGCGATGTTGAGATTACTAGTGACATCAAGCGCTGAAGACGTCTTTGCCCAAATTTGCAATTTTTCTGTGGCTGGAGCGCGTATTGCTTCAATTGTCACGGAGTGCACTGAGAAGAGGTGGGCTTGAGTCAGTACGTACATGAGCTGATTCATGCATGACTCCGATGCTGCAAATATCTGCTTGCACGATTGGCTCACTCACAGCATACGAATCGCTGCATGGATCAAGTTCGGTGGATGTGACTTATGTATTGAGCTGCCAAGACGTGCCTTCCAAGTGAGCTTGAAGCGGACAGCTTGCTGGCAAGCTCCACCTCAAACCAGCTATTCCAGTAAAAGCGAAAATCGTTTTGACAAGCCGTCTTGCTGCCTGTCAAGGAGTACCAGATAGAAAAGGTATACATAGTATTAGAAAATTATGGCATCGTGAGTCGGCCGTATGTGGATAAGGTAGGAAAAAGAAACCGAGCCGCCACTGAAGCGCCAAACTGAGCCTGTATGTGCTGAAAGAGCAGCCAAGGTTGCTTCGGGGTTCCCGGGGAAGATTGCGAACTGCCGGAACGATATGGTCGCAGGTCCGGACCGAAACTGTTCAGAAAAGCATCTCGTTGCTTTTGCGCACCCGAGTAATGAAATGTACGCCTGAGGAGATGCCGGGCCGGTATTTGCCGCCGCAATCCCGTGACATCGAGATCGAGCCGCCAGAAACGCCGTGCTAAATCGATAATGCCGACTTTGGTAAATGCTGATTGCAATGGTATGAACAGAAAGCGCACTCTTGGTGAGGCGAGGATAATTATATGCGAGGCGGTGTAGTGCGTCGGTGCAAGATTGCGCTTGGACACAAGATCGTGAAGGCGGCCCGGGTCTCTGGACTCGCTAGCCGATGCCGTCGATCAGTGCTTTGCAGTCAATCTGCGCCAGCGAGTCAGCATCCTGAACGTGTATGCGAAAGAGGAAACTTCCTCGACTTCCTTGAAACACATCTGCAGGAAAATGGACTGACGTGAAGCGAGGTCATGGCGACACGCACCGAGTCGTGAAGTGGATTTGCTGAACATACCTATGACTTTGCTGCACACGGCCGGCAGGTCTTGAGCTTGCAATTCCTGCACTCATACACAAATGAATGTGGCCCTGAATGGCAGACATGGCAATTCCATTGAATAAGGGTCGTGTCGGACTTGATCACCTGCCATGAATGCTGGCAGTTTGCTGGGGCGGCCATGGTGACGTGGAGACGAGGCCGGAGATTTGGCAAAAAAGGTCGAGGCTGAACAGGATAGCATGTTAGCAAATGTACCGGGGACGCGCAGATATGTATACAGCGAGACGTGAGGGCTTACCAGAGAGGTGTGGTAGAAGACTGTTTGAGCGTGACGTGGGATGCGCGCTCAAACCCGAAGGTGCGAATGTACTTGAGTCGTGGCTGGTAAAAGCAAGTAAACGCTGCAGAGGGATGAACTAGACTGGGAACTGGTGCTGAGGGAGAGAACGCGTCCTGGTTGCTGATTTGGAGACGCTAGAGACGCAGATCTGGGTCCGTCTTATACTGGATTCTGAGATGCCATTGACCAGAGGGGCATTAACTTCGACTACGACCAAAGCCGAGTCCATCTCCACCAAGAGCGGTAGTGTACAACAAGAATCAGCGCGCAGCCGTCTCGAAGTCTCGCGGCCCTGGAGAGCGAGGGTCGAATGCGGACGGCGACTGTACCGATGGAGCAAAAGATACACTGGCGGTTACACAACGAGGCCGCATGGGTTGTGCCTCCGCTACTCGGTCATTTTTGAGGCTCCCAAAAAGACAGGCATGGTGGAGCTGGTCAAACGCGGGCTGGCTGTTCCGCAGCCGCGGTCACGGTAGCATGGCCAGGTCTCGAAACCTTGTTGCAGGCGGCGCGATGTGAATGTTCCGAGAGCCTTACAAGATTAACGCGGCGGGAATCTTTGTGTCACACGAAACCGCGCTGCATGCTCGTCCCGCTGTGATGATGGCAGCCTCTGCATCCTCCCAGTCCTCCTGGTTACAGAGTCAGAGGGGCGCTCCATACTGGCTACCACGCCGCAGGGATCGCTCTACGCCGGCCAATCTGCCGCCTCCCAGCGCTGTGGCAGCATTTTAGGGCGAACTGGGGTCGCAACTTTAACTTTGCGCCTTCTGCTTTTTCCAGTCGCTCCTTCCCCAGCGCATCACCATGCATTAGCACCCCGACCTTTCTTTCCACTCTTCCGCTCACACCGGATGGGCATCCCACCAGTGGCGCCCGCCTGCGCTCGGCAAGCAGAGCAGCCTTTTGAGACGACCAGGAACTGAGCCGCATGAGCGGTCAACCATTCCAAACACAAGACGCCCAAAGCATCGCCCTGCAGGCGCCTTCAACACCGTTTCTTCTCCACGTCCTGCGTGCTTTTCTGCCTTCTGCTTCAGGCCACGACTTCGGTCGATTGCCGGAAAAGGGGCCTCTGGGTCAGCCTCCGCCTTGCCAGTGGTATGAAGCTGCGATTGCGGAGGGTGCATGGCCTACGCCAACACCAGGTCTATCAACGAAGGTTGTACAGTGGCGCACACCCACGGACCCTGGACACACATGTGCCTGCCGCTCGTAGACTTTGCGACTGCCGTCATCGAAAACCGCCGACACGGATGTCGGCTGTGGCCCTTAACAGAACACGCGCAGCTACTTACTGTACGCGAGAGAAACGGGCACCGCCTCATGCACGATTGCTTCCCTCAACCGGGTTCAGCTGGCTAGCGAACGGGCGCATGCAGCCTCATCTCATGAAGCGACTTTGGCGACGTGCATTAGCGGCGCGGATCCACATGCGGCCACTAGTCAGGCTCCCCTCCAACTCTCCATCAGGACGCGTGCGGCCACACGAACCAGCAGAATTATCTCAGGCAATCGCCAGATGGCTTGCGGAAGATCCACTGCGAGCCGTGTCGGCGCTGTTCATTCTGAGACGAGCGGGTTTGGCAGGCCGACCCATCATGTAACCTGCCCCATTGAGCAAGGGATGGCTACGCTGATAACGAGAGTCACGGCCAACCGCGTCTAGCGAAAATAAGCCCTTGTCTACAGCCAAAGGACCAAGTCATCTTCTGCAGTGCGCAGTCGCATGATCAGGAGATGCTCGGGAAGGAGCGTTGCAGAACAAGACTATCAACTAGTCCCTGGCATTCTAGGCGAAGTGAAATATGTCTTCTGGTAAAAATCATCACGGACGGCCGTTCTCAAGACCGCATGTGGAATTCCATAATCTTCAGGAAGGGCGCATTTATTACCGAGCAGTTTGTCCGCTACTACTCAAGGCAAAGGCGAGCTATACACCCTTTGCTCTGCTCTTGTAGCAGATTATTACTGTGGCCCACACGATGGAATCATTTGCCTGCTCAAAGAGGATCTGCTCAACTGCAACTCCATGCCAACGACAAAGAAGCTTCACGGTGTCAAAATGACTTGTCCTCGATGGTCTTTAGCAACTTATGCAAACGGGTGCCTTCTGTCACACAAAATCGGTGTGGACCTGGTCCCCGGTTCCGCAGATGCAAGATCGGTGTCACCATCGACCCGGCTTGTGATCGTGGCGCTGCCCAATTATGGATGAATGTGCGTCATTGCCTGAACCGTTTTCGCTAGCTCCATCGTGTGTCTGAATGCCGAGTCCATGCTTGTCTTTTCCCCACGCGAGCTCTCGCGTTCTGCACTGCTTCTAGCGGACTTCGAATGCATAATAGGCGATCGCTAACGACTCGAGGGATGCGATCAGGTCTTGTAGTGCTCAGCGCCAACATCTTTCTGCACGAGATCTCTTAGCAGCTCAGTCTCACTGCACTCCCGAACGACTCAGGACAATGCTCACCATCTGGAATGCATGGGTCTGCAGCAGTGCTGACTCCGCAGCATCACAGGCCAGATCTAACACGAGAGATCACGAAGCCTGCATGCTTGGATCCAGCTGGGCTATTTCAGATGTAGCGGCGTCAAAGCTCAATAAAGGAACCGCCTGCGCACTTCACCAAGCACTTAACGTCATTGCACTGCTATGCAGCGGATAGTGCACAACATCCGCTCTGTACTCACTACCTCCTGCGTCAACCCCCAACCGGGTCGCTGGGTGCGGATCGGTCCAAATTGGCGTGGTTCCTGGTTGAGGAGCTACAACGCGCCGTTTTCCGTCATGTTCTCCCAGATGGACCACATCCCGCACCACGGGCGCGTGCCCTGACACTATCACACAACCCCGGTATTCGGAGGCGAGCAGCGAGCATTAGTGGCAGTCGTTGACGCGCCAATTATGGCCGAGTCGGAGATTCCTATATAGCCTTCCAGCCCCAAAAGGCAACCATCGATCCTCATGAATCTCTAGATCCACAAATGGCGGGCATCGACAGCCTTATAGACGCCCTTGCCTCTGCTTTGGGTGCATGCAATGGTCTCACAGTCCGGCGACCTCTGGCCGTGTTCAGCACCGCGCCACGATCGAGTTGAGTCGTAGTCTCTGACCGCGAGCAGTTTGGCTTCTTCCCACGGGCCATCATGGTACGTACCAGGAACGTTGCACCACTGACCGCTCCGGCTTGGGTGCTACGACGTCGACCAAGCTACTGATGCATCCACGCCGGGGCAAGAGTAGTCATTCGTCCGGAAAACTGTATATCAACACTTCCTCGGCGTCATCATTTAATATTGCCACTGTGGCTGCACTACAGTTGAAGCTTTGCATCAAGCCTCATAATAGCTGCCGTATTAATTCGCAGTCACGGTCACAGCAGTGGAGCAGCGTAGCAGTCGGCAATGATACCTTGCAGCTCGCGTGACCATTTCGCGGTATGCCGCAGATGCAATGCCAATCTGCTTTTTGGACCATGGAAACACTGGAGAAAGCTCGTCGATCATGGTCTATCAAGGTCATAATGACCAACCGGTTAATTTCCTGTCTGGAAGCATCTGCAGATTGAGCGACGACCACGACAGGGCACAAATGCTCCAAACGGGCGGTGAGCTTGTGTAACCACCTCTGGCCAGACTTGTATGGCCAAGCATGACTACCACAACTCATACTGTAAATACATCGTGTCAATCCTGGTTGGTATCGTCAGACGTTTATGATTTTTCGCGGCCATGCGCCTTCCTGGTGAGACGTACCATCGATCGAGCTTGTGGCCGACATTCTTCATGTGGCCTACCTCCTTGAACCCATGCTTGACGTAGAAGTCGCGCAATCCCAGACCTTTCTCCCACATCGTTTCATCTACGCTCATACACGCTAATATGGCACGAACTTTGTTATCTTCGTTGCGTGGTGTACTGATGAACTCTGGAAACTGCTCTGGAGTTTTCAGAATTTCAAACACTTTCTGAAGGAGCGCCGCGCCTAGCCCCTTCTTCATGTGGTCTGGATGACAGAAGAAGGAGAGCTCGACGCTGTGACGATACCTGCCTCGCCCACCACCACCACGAAATTCTACAGCGGAGCAATAGCCAAGCACTGCATCCCGCTCGTCGACAGCCACTATATATGGCAGGCGTTGATTCGTCGACCTCTGCTAGCTCTGAGCGATGTCATCATCTGAGGGAGGCTCTAGTGCAAGCGTGATGACGGTGTTCATAACATAGTATTCTGCAATGGAGCGGATGGCGGGGAAGTCGGAGTGTTTGCATCCACAAAGGCGGTGCGTGGTGCTTGTAAGAGTCATGACTGGCTGTGTCCTGGTCGCGTGCCAACACAGCAGAGCTTGTAGAACGCTTTGGTGCAGCGTGTGGGTGCATAAAGACTAACGTGGTGCGAGACACACTATCCTCCTGTCTCTCTGCGCTCTTATACTCCTACAGCCTTATCGGAGTCATATACAGATGAGTCTACTCGCTAGTCCTGCACTGGTGATCGCGACTCAGGTTCAGGGTCCGGTTGTCGTTGCCGTTCTGGGAATGTAGGGGTGATCTTGGCGTCTCCGAGCGCCGATATCTGCTGAGCTATGACGGGAAATTTCACCAGGCCTCACCGGCCACCACCACCGTCAGGCTTTGCCCACTACGAGAACGTCACACTTCTCGGACCGCCCACGATGCGTGGGGCCATTGTCTTCAGCGGGTCCTCGCACCCAAAGCTCGTCGAGGGCATCTGCGACAGGCTGGGAATGCGTCAGGGCTCCGCGACGCTGGGGAAATTTAAGAATGGGGAGACTTCAGTCACAATTCGTATGTTTGGAGCATACCACTCGCACGCGCTTGCTAACACACAACAGACACGTCAATTCGTAACAAGGATGTCTTCATCGTCCAGAGTGGGAGTGAAAGGTTGGTCATCACGCCATGTGCGCGGCAATTGCTAACAACAGCAGAATCAACGACTCGGTCATGGAGCTGCTGATTATGATATCGGCGTGCAAAGGCGGCTCGGCCAAGTCGATCACAGGTACCGCTGTCGCAAAGGACGTCTCGTGCTGGCACTGACTGTCCCAGCTGTCATGCCATACTTTCCCTACTCGCGTCAGTCAAAGAAAAAGCAGCACCGCGGAGCCATCACTGCGCGCATGATCGCCAACCTCCTCCACATTGCTGGCGTCAACCACGTCATAACGGTCGACCTGCATGCCTCCCAAATGCAGGGCTTCTTCAAGTGCCCAGTCGACAATCTCGTCGCCGAGCCCCTCCTTGCGCGCTGGATCCGCTTGAACGTACCGAACTGGAGGGAAGCTGTGGTGGTCAGCAAGAATCCTGGTGGGACAAAGCGAGTAACATCGCTAGCAGATGCTCTCAAGCTCAGCTTCGGCATTGTAACGACAGACAGGCGGAGAGCAGGAACCGCGGTGCACTGGAATGAGAGCGCCATGTTCGAGCAGCTAAGACTCGACGGCGGATACGAAGCGGCCATCTTGACAGATAACATAATCGACATGGAGTTGGAGGTCTCGACGGTCAACAAGATCCCTCAGGACCAGAAAGCTGAGGCAGGCAGGCCCAAACCCAGGAGCCGTGCGCCGTCAAATCCTCTTCAGCGACGGGCAAATGGCGTAGCCGAGACGATAGGAAGCCCGCTCTCGAAATCCATGCGAGCGAGCTCAATTGTTGAGCCGGAGGTGCCGCTGGAGCCGATCCGCATGAATGTGACCAATATTCAGGAAGAACCTGAGGAGCAAAGTGCAGACGAGAGCGCGGAGGAGTACACTGATGAGGTAAGTCGTTAAGTTTGACTGACATTCACATACTGACATATGTAGCGCGCGAGAAATGTTATTCATGGCCGCCTTGTGCAAGGTCACATAGTAGACGACTCACATCCATCGCCCGCCATGTCCGCAACTTCACACACTACCTGGCGCAACCGCCCGCCTTCGGAAGGCGACGATGACATTCCTGCGCACATGATGTCTTCGTTCATGTCCACCGCATCCTCAACTCGACATAAGGATAGTGAGCATTCACATGCTTTGGGTGGCACATACGACGCGGCGGCATCATCTGAGGACGAAGAGGAAGATCTCAAGAATCCGGAGCTTGAGACGATGGTGACCTTGGTCGGCAACGTCAAGAACAGACCAGTCTTTATCGTGGACGACATGATGGACAAGTCAGCCTCATGGATTGCCGCGGCCGAAACAGTCGTCAAGCGAGGCGGTGCCACTAAAGTCTACTGCTTTGCAACCCATGGATTGTTCGGTGGAGATTGCCTCGAGGAGATGAACAACTGCGATGTCATTGACAAGATTATCATCACGAACGCGTTCCCGATTCCAGAGCACAAGCAAGATCAGGCAAGGGATAAGCTTGTCATCATCAATGTCGACAATTTGCTAGCCGAGGCGATCCGAAGGAACCATCACGGAGAGAGCATGTCGCAGCTCTTCATGCATTATGATTGAGCCGCACAAAGCATATGATGGGCGGTAGGCGTTTTTTGTATCACTATCCCAGGAGTGATGGTTGGCGTTATGGAACATCTGTGGGTGAATCGAAGATTGGCGCAGCGGCAAAAGCTGGTGCATTGCGAGAGCGTGGAACGACTTACGACACTAGGATACCTTATTGGACGTTCGAAAATGGTAAGAAGATGCCCTTGAGGGCGAGATCAGTCTCTATTATCCTTGTCTTTTTTTGCGTTGCGGTTTGAATTGATCCATATGTGATCATATACCACCAACGATGCAGGCCTTGAGCCTGCAGGAGTCCTGTTCTGATACGGTGCACTCTTAACGGAACGTTGGAATATTAAACATCAACGAGGACGACAACTACTGCCTTCCGAGCTCTGAGCTTCGGCGATGGGCCATGGGAGTCGGATGATTGATTTCCTTGTATATTCCATATGTTGATGATGCACATGGTATGTATTGCCCATGAGTTGCATCGCATCCGATGAGCCTCTGCCGATGACGGCCAGAGTCACTCTCGAATGGTTAGATCAGTTGTTCGCAGAAGCAACATAGCACTGTACCTTCGCTAATTTCGCATGCACGGCTTCAGGATGGATATTTCTCATCTTGTTTCCCATGCCAGGCACTATCACGACCGACCCGAATGCATCGCCAAGCACCATGGATGCGAGATACGAGACTCAGCCTCCCACGCTTACTCCGCCTTTTCATTGTTGAGATTGCAGACCTGTGACATAACCGACATTGCATGAATTCGACCTCCTTTCGCAAGTACGTCAACTTCTCAGTCATGAGTACCATTCATTCCACGCTCGATGCCATGGAGAAAATTGTGACGGTACAGAGGGAGGGCTGCGCTGAATTAACTAACTGAGGTGGGCAGAGCTCCTTATATACATGGCCGTACATGAGCTATCCCAACTCGTACTAGAGTCGATCTGGGCCACGCCCAAACCGTTACAAAAATCAATAATGTTGTTGCATTACTACTCGCAAATCTGTTCGACAGAAAGCATCATCGCGGAGCAAACACCGCAACCGGATAACATTTCAAGCCATCCAATACGCTCCAGACGAGAAAGCACCTTTCCATGCCAACGTGACGAAAACTCATCTATCACCATCTTCTGTCCACGGCCATGCACGCCACGCCTTGCTGCGCCCTTGTCATCAATATCAACTGAGGGAACCAGCATCACCTTCACCACAAATTAGGTAGCACAACGTGGAGGCTCAGGCGTAGAACAGAGATGTGAGTACGATATTACAGGTAAATTTGGGCGCTGGCAAGGTACGTCTTTTGCAGTACTTGTGAAGGATAAGCTATAGGCGCCGTTCGTTGAAGATTTGGTCCTTGCATACCACGTCATAAAACGAACAAGAAGCCATATCAATGATATATCATACTACCTAATCGTTCATTTCTTCCATGCAGTCTTGATCATCTTAGAATATGTCAGAGATTAAATATTTGCCAGCTGTGTGACTACCGTGGACTACACAACAAGACGCATTGTCTTACCCGCTAAACTATCTCAAATTAAACAACAATATCATGCAGCCAATTTTGAACTGGATAAGATTCATCTCGGCGACAAACAGGCTTCAGAAGCAATTGAGCTTAAAATAAAGGGATGCAAGAAAGCGGGTGAACGTCGCAGCCGAGATATATGAGCGAGCAATTGCGAATTGCACGTTAACCTGAAGAGCAGGCACAAGCAAGCTTGACAGGACGTGTGCGATGTAGTGGAGCAGTACTTGCACGAGGCTAGCGTGGAGCTTTCGTCTATTTCATTTTGAAGATGTCGCCTTGAAGTAGATGTAGACAACAGGCTGGACTCCAAGATAGCTGAAGGGGGGCTGCAAAATAACATCTAAAATTTACCCGTCGTTCTCTCGAAGCGTAATTTTCGACAAGCTTTCCTGAACATCAGGGCATACTTGGGAGGACTGTGGGCCTCAAGCTGAACTACCATAAATTTAACGTATTTTTAAAATGATGTCCTGAAGCCACACGGTGCTCTCACAGCTCACTCTTCCCATTCTTCTCGGCAAGCTTTTCTGGAATCCACAGCACCGGCCCATCAGCGCCATACAACGGATCCTTAGTGAACCACAGCACATCCTTAACCGCCTTTGCCTTTCCATCCGCACCTTCCCTACCATAGCACATATCCCAGCTACATCCCGTCGGATAACTCCCCACCATCTGAAAGTCGCCATCCATATCTTCCACAAGGCGGTGACCAACTCCAGCAGGTATGACGATCGCATCTCCGGCACCGACCTGGACTTCCAGCTTTCCGGGATTTGATTCTCCACCGAAGAGGAGTTTTGCGCGTCCAGAGAAGACGCACAGGACTTCGTGCGTGGTGGAGTGGTAGTGCGTTGTTGAGTACATGGTGTAGCGCCATTGCGGGGAGACGCCGTTGGTGGGAAGGTGAGACTCGAGGGCTGATGGAGAGGTAGGGGATGGAAAGGCCGAGTGGTAGATGTAGAGTGGATGGGAATGTGGTGTTGTGTTGGGGAGATGGGAGTGCGCGGGGATGAGGCGGGTGGTTAGGCGTAGGGAATTGAGCGGTGTCAAAGAGAGGGAGGGCATGTTGATGAGGCTGATTCCAGGTTTGCGGAGGTGATGGTACTTCGCTGGAACCGATGTGATGTTTCTGGTAGTCGATGAAGTATCGACTATTAATGTCGATGAAAGTTGACAAGAATTGGCTCGAAGATCCTGGGAGTTTTGGGTGAGGTCAACTATGTACTGTTCAGCTGGCGGCTATGGTATTGCATGTGAGATCAGTCACAAGTATGTGAAGCAGAAGATTTCTGATCGAGGATATACTACACAGTACACGATCCGCGGGATCCTGCAGATGCTTCATGATTCCCGAACGACGTCATCGAATGTGATGGTCGCATCAACGAGTGCTTGATGAGCGAACTCGATATCAAGTTGTCCGGTCTCTTCACTGACAAGACATAGCACCTTAGCCTCTGGTCATCGACTTTTTCTTCAAAGACAGTGCAGCAGGTAGAGGACATTTGGATGACGATAGTATGGTTTGTCAGCACGACATTCGACTGGAAACACCTTCATCGAAGAAAGCACAATTGCTTCTCTTGCCGGTCATCGCTGCGAATGGATGTTTGACCGTAAAGACAAGCATTTGCACCGCCACTAATAAAGTCCATGCTTGGAGTGTAGGCGGCCATGTCACTAGCGCGAGGCTGAAGTGAATGCGACCTTCCCCGCCAAGCCAGCTCGCCGGTGCTGCCTGAACATCGTCGTGATTCACAAAACCTCGCCGCCCGCACACCTGTCACCTTCACCTCGTCTCCCTTCTGCCGCACTTCCTTCTGGCGCTGGAAACGCCAAGAATCACGATTCTTTAGCGCCCTGTACCATAAAACCAGTACTGCGCAGCGAGGAATCTCCCACTCGCCGCCTCCGCGAGCACTCCGCACCTTCTACACCGCAACAGCTCAACTCAACTCCTGCCTGCGAAAGAGCGTGCACCTTCTTATCCTCCCTATCAGCGCCGAAGATAGGCTTCCTCTCGCGCAAGAAGTCGCCCTCGAAAAGTGCCCCAGAGCACGCGACGATAACCACAATGGCCTCCGCATCCACATCGGCGTCTACGATGCCGCCAGTCCCTGCAAAGGACGATGTCAATGCTACGTAAGTTTTCCAGCTCTACAATGATGCCAGAAGGACACTAGGTGCGGGCTTTGAGAGGAATGCGGCGGCCGTTCGGAGCTCTGCAGTTGCACATAGCACATGTACAGCTTCGCGAACGTGGCTGTTTCTGCAGTGGTCTCTATCCTTCCAGGTGTAGAGATCTTCTTTGCATGTTGTAATCTCAGAGCACGCGTTCCAGTATTGGCGTGGAGACCATCCTAATACCCCGTCCCCGCCTGCACACCACACATGGCTGACTATCTTATAGCTGGAAGTACCTCGAAGCTGGCGTCGACAAAATCATGACTAACCTCCGCGGGGGCATGGACATGAAGACATATATGGGTCTCTATACCGCCATTCACAACTTCTGTACCGCCCAAAAGGCCGTCGCCGGCTCCTCGTTTCACGCTGCCAATAACCGTGGTGGCGCGCATCTCCTCGGTGAAGATCTCTACCAGCATTTGATCGAATACCTCAAGACACACCTCCAGAGCGTCCAGGAGGAGTCTCGGCAACACGTCGATGAGGCACTGCTCACATTCTACATCAAGGAGTGGAATCGGTACACGACCGCTGGACAGTACAACAACCATTTGTTTAGGTACCTGAATCGCCATTGGGTGAAGCGCGAGATGGACGAGGGCAAGAAGCACATCTACGACATCTATACCCTGCATCTGGTTCGATGGAAGGAAGACATGTTCATTGGCACACAAGAGAGCGTCATGCGTAGTGTATTGAAGCTCGTCGAGAAGCAGCGCAACGGCGAGACCATTGAGCAGTCGCAGATCAAGTCGGTCGTCGATTCATTCGTGTCACTCGGTCTGGACGAGGCTGATAGCTCGAAATCGACCCTCGACGTGTACAAGGAGTTCTTTGAGAAGCCATTCTTGGCCGCCACCGCCGAATACTACGACAACGAGTCGAAGCAGTTCCTAGCGGAGAACAGCGTGGTCGAGTACATGAAGAAGGCTGAGGCCCGCCTGGACGAAGAGAAGGAGCGGGTTCCACTCTATCTCCTCAATGAGATCATGTCTCCTTTGATGCGAACGTGCGAGCAGTCCTTAATCACAAACCATTCACAAGCCCTTCGCGAGGAGTTCCAGATTCTTCTTGACCATGACAAGATCGAGGACCTTGGGCGTATGTATAAGTTGCTCGCGCGGATACCTGAAGGTCTTGACCCACTTCGCGGTAGATTTGAGACCCACGTCCGGAAGGCCGGTTTGGCGGCCGTCGACAAGATTGCGCAAGACGGCGAGAACCTGGAACCCAAGATTTATGTAGAGGCTCTTCTCGAGGTCCACACTCAATACCAGGATCTCGTGAACAAGGCATTCAATGGCGAGTCGGAGTTTGTGCGGTCACTGGACAACGCTTGCCGCGAATTCGTCAACCGTAACAAGATCTGCAAGTCAGGCTCCAACAAGTCACCTGAACTCCTCGCCAAGTATACCGATACCCTCCTAAAGCGATCGAGCGCGAAGATGAGCGAAGAGGACGACATGGAGAAGCTGCTCACGCAGATCATGACGGTCTTCAAGTACATCGAGGACAAGGATGTCTTCCAGAAGTTTTACTCACGAATGTTGGCGAAGCGTCTCGTCCAGACCACCTCAGCGTCAGACGATGCGGAGACCAGCATGATCTCGAAGCTGAAAGAGGCCTGTGGTTTCGAATACACCAACAAGCTCCAGCGTATGTTCCAGGACATGCAGATTTCAAAGGATCTGAACTCTGCCTACAAGGAGTGGCAATCAAACAACTTGGAAGATTCGGACATTAAGGGTAATGTTGATGCTAGCTACCACATTCTTGGTACCGGTTTCTGGCCGCTCAACCCTCCGACTACCGCCTTTACTCCACCTCAACTCATTGTTACGACATATGAGCGCTTTTCTCGCTTCTACAATCACAAGCATCAAGGCCGCAAGCTGACATGGCTGTGGCAATTGTGTAAGGGTGAGGTCAAGGCCAATTACTGCAAGGTCGCACAGAGCAAGGCTTCGCCCACTTTCCAGGTCTCGACATACCAGATGGCCATTATGCTGCTCTTCAACGATAGCGACACGGTCACTTATGACGAGATTGCGCAAGCCACGAGCCTCAACAAGGAGACTCTTGATCCTAGCTTGGGTGTCTTCATCAAGGCCAAGGTCTTGGTCGCGCAACCCGAGCACGGCAAGCCTGAGTCAGGCACAACTTACAAGCTCAACACTGGCTTCAAGACCAAGAAGGCCAAGATGAACTTGAACATTGGCATCAAGTCGGAGCAGAAGGCCGAGGCTGAAGATACGCACAAGACTATCGAGGAGGACCGAAAGCTGCTCATGCAGGTAAGTACCATTCATCTTCTCGCAAACCTGTTATCGTTGCTAACATTTGTCTCAGTCCGCGATTGTGCGTATCATGAAGTCCCGCAAGAAGATGAAGCACCAGCAGCTCGTCTCAGAAACCATCCAGCAGATCAAGAACCGCTTCATGCCCCGTGTTCCCGACATCAAGAAGTGCATCGACATCTTGCTGGAGAAGGAGTACCTGGAGCGCTTGGAGGGCGACGAGCTCGGCTACCTTGCTTGAGCACGTCGTGATGGAGTAATGAGTAACGGGCTTACCCGAGTATGTTCCTTTGTTCCGCCACAGCTTTTCACGACCCCATAGCTGCGATGCGTTTCTGGCGTTGGCGGCACCGCACAAGTTCGGTACAAATGGCATTTGAGCACAGTCACGGCGACTTTTGGTGTTTTATGTGCTTTCCACTAGGGTCATAGGGTGGTGGTGGAAGTAAAACAGAGCAATCAGCTGGCTTTAGTATGGAGACAGAATAAGCAGTCATTCTTGCAGTTCCTTGTTGTGCCATGTCATTTCGGTTGTCGTGTCTGAGTGCACTCTGCCATCATCTCAAACAGGCTGGGATGGAACGATCTGTTCCACTTCATGCAGAGGTTGTGTTTTGGAGCTGGGTAGGGGAGGGAAGTGGCAGGGATTATATTCTTGGGATACAGAAGGCTGAAGGTGTACGTACTCAGGAGTGTTGGAGTCTAGTGTGGGTTTGAGGGGAGTTGGTGCGTGTTCACGGTGTGCCAATACTACAAGACGCCCGTGGTAACATGCTGAAAGTAGCCAGGCTATCACATTGGACTAAGCAGATAAAGGGCATGGGGGTATCTTGAGTTGGTGTTGTACAGCACATTGATCTCGTGATATCGTACAATGCGTTCCAGCCATGTGTCTAATGGCCTCTTGTCTCCATGTTGGGCTTCTTGTCGTCTCCAGAGACCTTCTTCTCTGCTTCATTGACCCCGCTTTCGGCCTCTTTCTTCGCCCGCTCAGCGACGTGCTCCGCCTCCTCGTGTATCTTCTCCGTGATGTGTTCTGGCAACACGTCCTTTGCCCGTTCGCCGCCTTTACCAGTCGCCTTCTCTAATTCGAGCTTCTCCTCCATAAGCTCCTCTTTACTCTTTATGGACTTCTCCACCTGCTCCACGGCACGCTCAATCTCGACCTCCATGTCGGGCAGTTGGAATTGCTCGGCGATGAGCTTGCCGTTCCAACGCTGCAGCACCATGACGTCCTCGGTGTCGTTGTTGGTCTGTTGATGCACGACCCGCGCTACTCCTTCTGCCTGCTCTTTGGTGGGTCGTGGGGCGGCGCGAGACAGGGCTCGCGTGGGGTACATGAGGCCGGCGGTGTAGACTTCGTCAAGGGTCCATGACGGCGTCGGCGTGGGCAGGTTGTGCTTGAGGAGGAACTCGAGGTGTTGCGAGCCAGTGAGGGCTTTCCAGTGCGAGTAGGCGCGGTACAGGACGTAAAAGAAGGGCAGATTGGGAATGACGGGTATGAGCATAAAGGGCGCGGTGAAGGGCATGATGACGACGCTCCAGATCAGCTTGCTGCGGTGCATGAGCTGCCGCTCTTTTGCCAGCTTCTCGAGTATGCCAGGCAGCTTCTCCTGCTTGAGGTACATGCCGGGGAACATGACCTCGTACTTTTCCTTGCCCTCCATGATAGACTTCTTTCGCTGCGCAGTGAGCGCCGGCAGCGTCTTGAGGCCCCATTCCTCGTAAGGTATTCGCTTCAGCGCATGGTTGCCGTAGTATGTGACCTTCTTCTTCCAGTCCCAGATGGCCTTTGTGTCCTTTTCCCAGGCAGCCCACGTCTCATTGGCCTTGATTGTGACTTTGTCGATGATTGAGCGGTCCTTGGGGGCTTTCTCGTGCAGCTTCTCGCAGTAGATGAGCGAGCGGCGCGTGGATATAGGCAGGAGGAACAGGCGCATGGTAAGCGGCTTTGGTGCTGGCTTGTCGCTGCAGCGGGGTCTGGGTAGGCGCACAATGGCGCTGGTGGAGCGACGGTTCTCAGACAATTCTGCTGTGAAACATGACGCAGATGGTCGCGTGGCTTGTTTGAAGAGGAGATGCAATTGTTGGCGAGGCCTGAAATTGCATCGGGAACGGGCCAGGCCAAGCTCAGTAGTGACGTCGGGGCTGCATGGGCTGCAAGGCGGAGCGTCCCAATCCCTGTTTGAAACTGCCGCGGCCCTGAATGCACTGATCTGCGAACAAGCAATCTCCCCAGCACCAGCGCCCGAGAGACAGCGCCCGGGCCTCATCCCTCGGCCACGCCCACGGTTACACGCTGCTGCTAGTTGATCCTACTACTCGCTACACGACAAGTCCAGTGCTGCACGTCTCCCCCGGGATGCTGTCGTCGCGCGTCGTCTACCTCGCTCCCACGTAATCGCCGCCGTCACTCGCTCACCGCCAGGCAGGCCAGCCATTCCTGTTTCCTGCTCACGCGCGACGTCTTGGACGTGGCATAGCCTCTGCTGCTGCGACGAGGAGGCCCCTCACCACCACCCGCAATGACCGGCTGGTCCATGGTCGAGCGCAGAAAGAGCGACAATGGCACCGGCACCCAGGCACCCTTCCTCAGCCCCGAGTCCGCCCAGGGCAGCAGCTCTCACCATCCCTCGGTCTCGAGTACCAACAGCAACCGCCTGCTGCCCTCGCCAATCCCGCCGCCCACCGCCTCGTCTGTGAACTCCCAGCAGCGCCCGCAGTCGCGAATCAGTGCCGTGTCCGGGGTGTCGCGCGACAGCCAGAGCGAGGGTGCAGTCGGGAAGAGCCACAGCCAGTCCGTCTCGAGCACGCCGCACACGCTGGCGTCCTCGTCGCGCACGCTGAGCGCCGAGAACAAGGAGAGACAGCGTGCTGCTAGGACACTTCCACGTAAGACTCCCGTGTGGTAGCTATTTCAAAGTCAATGGCTGTCCGGAATGCTCGGAACCACGAGACATTCCACGCTCTGTATACCACACACCTGAACTGACACATCTCAGCCTGGGTACAATCAGCCGATGAAGATGACACCGCCGGCCCGACTTCCGTCCTGCTACCGCGCACACCCACCTCGGCCCGCCATGCATGCCACAACTTTATGCCCACGCCCAAGTCGAATGTGCCCGGCCGCAAGTTCGACCATGCCCGCGAGGGAGCCCCAGTGACCCTCACCACGCCCATGAGCGACAGTGCCACCAAGTGGAAGCAGTTCGCCCATGCAACCTCCCACTTTGGCGACCATACCGACCGGCCCGTATCGTCGCGAGGTCAGATTGTGGACGATGACTGGATGAAGGAGAACATGCCCGACCTGGAGACACTCTGGGAGCCCATAGACGAGACCAAGGACGACGAAAGACTGAAAGGCTTCTGGCTGTTCAGCCCCGCCAAGCGAAGGCGGAAGCTCCTGCGCTTCCACAACACCATCATGAACCACCCCATGGTGCCGGCTCTCGTTCGCATGGTAGTCCTCATCTTCTCCATCATGGCACTTTCGCTCGCAGGCGCCATCTTCCACCACTCCGACACGGCGGTCTGTGACAACAATTCCTCGACATGGATGGCTATCATCGTGGACGTGGTAGCCATTCTTTACACCGTCTACATCACCTATGACGAATACACCTCGAAACCACTCGGCCTGCGCTCCCACAATGCGAAAATGTCCCTTATATTCTTAGACCTCGCTTTCATTGTATTCGAGTCGGCCAATCTGAGTTTGGCATTCCAGGCCCTGACAGACGACAAGTGGGCGTGTAGAGACTCACCTGATCAAGATGGTTCTTATTGTCCGTACACGCGGGCCATCTGCGTGCGACAGAAGGCTTTGACTGCAACGCTCTTTATCGCGCTGCTGGCGTGGATGAGCACTTTTACCATTAGCACCTTGAGGTATATCGCCATCCTGATCCAGATTAGCACATGTACTCACAGACTGCAGGCTGATCCACCGCGTGGCGAGGTAGTACCTCACACCACAGCTTCCTTTACTATCTTCACATATATTCCCTACACTCTGTACCACTACTTTCCTTCCGTCAGCTCCAGACTGATCCAGGCATCCCATCTAGGCTGGAAAACAGTACCATCCATGTCTCAGCATTCCCCGCTATTCGACATCTCCGTCGGCGCAGAACCCTGCTTCCTACGCGCCACCGCTTTCCTTCTGAATCTCTTTGATCTCTACTGTAAGCTGGCATTGCACAGCGACGGCGCTGGGGCGTTTGACATGATTGCATTGTCATGCATGGTTATGCGTTTGCGCTTCTTAGGGGCAGGCCTGATGCTAGGAAGGCGAGGCATGTGAGACGGCCGCGGTATATAGAGAAGGAGGGAGAGGAGAGTATATAGCAATCGAACAAACACAACAATAACCTCGACCGCTCACTCTCCGATATCGTGCCAACACTTGGTGAGTGCTCAAGACCGCATCGTGCGACGAACCACGTTCCTTATCTACACGTACATATCTCCAACACGTCCTATTTTCCCATACTTCTTGACGAACGAAATCACGGCGCCAAACACTTCTTCCGGATGACTCGCGCTCAGGAAATGCTTCCCACCCTTGATGACCTCCAGCTTCGCATCCGATGAGCCCGTGAATAGTTCTATTTCTTCTTTTGCGTTGGCGACGGTGTATACGGCGTCGTCGGTGCCCTGGATTGTGTTAGTATACACATCAAAACCGCGGTACTTGAGGAAAGAAGGGAGGGGGGGGCGACGTACGTGAAGCCATAGCACGGGACAAATAACGTCCGCGGCACGGGAGTGGAGACCGTCTCGATCACGGAGATTGATTGCGGCCATGCGGATCCTGCGTCGGCCGTCATCGCCGCGGTAATTCTTCTCAATCTCACTAACCCAATAGTCTCGGATATCTTTGGCTACATTGGTGCCAAAACCGATGTCGATGAGGAAATTACTGTACTCTTTACTCGGGACAAAGTCTGGAGTTGCGGTCTTGCTCGAAAATTCTTCCTGGATCGACTTGCCGAGGAGGTCGGGCGCTCTATCAAACGTAAGGATACTGAATCAGTGCATGTCTCACAAACATTTCGTCCATTGACAAGTACACTTACTGCCAACATCCCAACTTCCTCGTCCTTTCGCTCTCATAATCCAGCGACGTGCCTAGCGGTATGATACCTTGGACCTGTGATTCACCAGTCAGTGGTCTGAGTCGCTCCATGCCTACTTCTCATGACTTGCCCTGTCTGGCCCCAACAACGCCATCCGCACCGTAATCCAACCCCCCTGACTCGTACCCAGGACGAAAAACTTCTGGACCTACAGACCGGTGTACAAAGTCAGTAAAAGTCTTCCCGTGCATTTTTTCATGTACCAGAGTTACGCACACCCAGTTTCTCGAGGACTTGTAGGTTCATAATCGCTGTGTCCCAGTACGTCCAGTGCGTCTTCTCATCTTTTACCCTCGTTTGTCCGTGGCCGAGTAATTCAATTGAAATTAAATTCATGACAGATGTTAGTGCGGTGTTGGTGTATGCAGCGCGGTACAGTTCCGAGGAAGTTGTGAATGAATTGACGAGTAGGAGGGTGGGTTTAGTCGATGGTGAGAAGTCGGGCGAGGTCTGGTATGCGGCGGATATGCCGCCTAGATGGGGCACGTCGATTGTTTTTGTGTTTGGCATGGTGGGAATGGGGGTGATGTTTCGATTGCTATGGTGGATATGACATACGGGAAGTAGGACACTGATTGTGATGCAGGCTGTCCCGGGTGGATGGTAAGAGGTAGATTTGACGGATGTATATATAGTACGGGAATAGGACAACGTCAGAGTGTCTAATTGCCGGCCCTGGGCGGGGAAAAGAGGGGTTTTTATGGAGAAAATGACAGGGATTTTTGACATGACGAGGGCTTGGCTGGGCACGCTGATACATCTTGTGGTCGGGGGTGGGGATGAGATGGTGCTCGGTTGCAATATGCTTACCATCCAGCATGTACAATTCTTCCCTCTCCCAGATTAGCGCCAAGATCGTCCTACACATTCCACGTTCCGCTTCCGCGCTTACAAACTGGTATATCCTCCATCCACTGGTAGTCCAATCCCCGTGACCCATCCCGCGTCGTCGCTCGCTAGGAACACCGCTGCTTTCGCGATGTCTTGAGGTGTACCTAGTCCTCTGAACGGATGCTTCGTTTCCAATCCCACTTTGATCTCTTGCGCTTCTGGCGTGAGCAGGGCATGGATAAATGATGTTTGCGTGTATCCAGGACACAGCGCGTTGACGTGGATGCGATGCGGTGCACAGTCATTGGCGGTCGATTTGGTAAGGCCCATTACTGCGTGTTTGGACGTGATGTACGCCGCTGTAATGGATGTCAGTATTCAAACTTCGGAGTGGCAAAAGCGAGTAAATGTATAAAGAGCTCCACTCACACGTCCCGGGTGATCCCACGAGTCCATACACACTCGCCAAGTTGATAATCCAGCCTCGATCTCCACTCGGATGCGGTTCTTGCCCCTTCATTTGTTTCGCAGCGTACTTAATACCGAGAAAAACACCTTTCACATTTACCGCCATCGTCTTCTCAAATGCCGCTTCTTCCATATCCCATACATCAATAGATCCCTTCTCTGCTTCGACCGCAATGCCTGCATTATTCACCATGATGTCAATTCTCCCATACGTCTCAACGGCCTTCTGGACTAGCACTTCGACGTCGCTGGCTTGCGTGGTGTCGCATTTTTGGTACACGGCTTTCACGCCTAGCTTTTCAGCTTCTTGGACGGTAGTACCAGAGAGTGAGTCAGTGCGGTACTCGGCGCGAAAGTCTTCGCGGATATCGCTGCAGACGAGGTTTGCGCCTTCGGCGGCAAAGGCTAGAGATATGGCGCGGCCAATGCCAGAAGAGGAACCGGTTATGACGGCAACTCGATTTGCTAGACGACCTGGCATGTTTTAATTGTTGGTAGTGGGCGAGAAGTGAAGGATTTGTTGTCACCGCAAAGTCGAAGCTGCGAGAAGCCGAATATGTATCGAGGACG
Organism: Setomelanomma holmii; assembly: GCA_010015745.1. NCBI lineage: Eukaryota > Fungi > Ascomycota > Dothideomycetes > Pleosporales > Phaeosphaeriaceae > Setomelanomma > Setomelanomma holmii. Next base: position 94,556 of record ML978232.1, read on the forward strand.
AAGTATGAGTAGCTTCGATAGCGCTGTAGGAGAGGACAGAGATAAGTGGGATAATTGAGATAGAGCAGACCTGAGATAGAAAGAAAAGTGGCGGCTCTGTAAATGTACACATGAGCCAACTGACCGTACTATTGCCCGATGAGGGGTCATTGCGGAGTATATCCTCGGCCTGCTCGAGTAAGTGTATCCAGACCTCATGGACTTGAACAGAAAACTAATAATCCTGGACTACTTCATACTTCGGCGAATGACAGCAGACACACGTATTTGGCCTTTCTTGAAGGCTCAAAAAGCCGCCACATGTTATCTGTGAAGACGTTGTTGGCCGGGATCAGTCTGCTTCCACGATTGCATGGCGATCGGGCGGATGTATCACGAGGCGATGGTATTTCGGTATCGTGAGCTAAAGAAACACATCCTCAAACAGAACGTAAGGCCACGAGCGATGGATTGGGTCGAAGCAATGCAATAAACAGCAGACGCGTGCGACGCGAGGTATTGGAGAAGATTGTGGAGTAGCTTGAATCTCGGAATTAAGCCTACGCTACCACTATTTCCGTAACGCGTTTTGAGCATCGACGTCATATTTGATGCAACACCAAGACAGTAGAGACAGTTTTCTGGTGCCAGAATTTAGGAGTTCAAGACCTACTCTGATCAAGCTAGCGTGGACTTATACTTTTGATAAGGGAAATCACGGCGGACTCAGACCTCTATTATGGTCAAAGACTCGAACGGCGACCTCAGCAAGGATGAGGCATTCCCATGGCACCTCGGCGTATACGATGCGCACTGCCACCCAACAGACACAATGGACAGTATCTCGACGATCGAGGGTATGAAGACGCGCGTTCTTACTGTCATGGCCACACGAGGTCAAGATCAAGACCTCGTCACCACCGCAGCAAACACACACAGCGTCAAATCATTTGATCCAAGTCAATGGTCCAAGGAAGAATGCATCGTCCCATGTTTCGGCTGGCATCCATGGTTCTCGCACCAGATGTACTTCGACGACGAAGTGACCCCAGAGGACTCAGAAATAAAAGATCAAGGCGCCCTCACCGGCGACGCAAAGATATCCCACTACCAATCCGTCCTCCAACCCTCCCGTAAAGACCTCAGCGACGAAGACCGTCAAACATTCCTCTCCCTCCCCGACCCAACACCCTTCTCCGCCTTCCTCGCACAAACCCGCAAATTTCTCGAGCACTACCCCTACGCCCTGATTGGCGAAATCGGCCTCGACCGCTCCTTCCGCATCCCCGAATCCTGGACCAACAACCAAGACCTCTGGGCGAAACGCGACCACACCCTCACCCCAGGCGGACGCGAAGGCCGCCGCCTCACGCCCTTTCGCTGCAGTCCCCAGCACCAGAAGAAGATCTTCAAAGCGCAGCTACAACTCGCCGGGGAATTGGGGCGGGGCGTGAGCGTGCACGGCGTCCAGGCGCACGGGCTGGTTTTCGAGACGTTGCAGGAATTATGGCGCGGGCATGAGAAGGAAATCTTGAGTAAGCGCGAGCGCAAGAAGCGCGGAGTGGATCATCCGAGTGTGTCAGACGAGGTACAGGATACGGAGAAGGAAGAGAAAGCGCCAAAGCCTTATCCGCCGAGGATATGTCTGCACTCGTATTCTGGGAATGCGTCGAATTTCAAACAGTATCTTAACTCGGCGATACCAGCGCAGATCTATGCGTCATTTAGTACCGCGATCAATTTATCGGATGCTATGGATGAGGAGACGCCAGAGGCGTTTGAGGAGGTGGTGAAGACGGTGCCGGACCACATGCTGCTTGTGGAGAGCGATTTGCATACGGCGGGCGAAGAGATGGATACGAGGATGGAGGATATTGTGAGGAGGGTGTGTAAAGTTAAAGGATGGGGATTGGAAGAGGGGGTCAAGCGGTTGGGGAAGAATTGGAGAGCATTTGCTTTTGGAGAAGGGTAGAGACAAGGGAAGACAGTAGATCTGGCGGCACGATTCACCGAATGACAGATAAGAGTTGAGGAATGGAGTACACCGTGATTAGACCTGTTCATTTGGGAGGCATTCAATCAGCAAGCGCAGACGTGAGTGGAGTTTTTCATTCAGTATCCTGGACCTTGAGGATAATCCTGTAGACAATCCTGAAGAAACAAGGCCTGTACGAGTGTTCGCAGCAATTACTGCTTCGTTGTGTACAACCCAGGGAGCAAAGCATCCTTGATGGATAACTTGCAATTAGTAGTGGTCAAGTTGCCAATAAGCAACAGCCAACACTGGGTATAACAAAAGACAACCGACAATCGCAACCTGTGAACACCTCTTCCCATCATCATCATGATGTTCATCAATCATCAGCCGTGACCGTCATAGGTACTCCATCAATACGCCTATAACTTAGCCCTTGAAGAGAACCACCTCAACGCCGCAGAGTGGACCAAGTAGAGGATGTAAGCTTAGGCGTAGACGATCCGGCCGTTGAAGCCGCTCGCAGTAACGCCAGCAGTGAAGTCGTCATCGAAGCTTGACTGAGGACCAGCGTTTGCCTCGGTGATGTTGTCGCCGAATTCGTCGACGTACATGGTCACTCGCTGCTGGAGGATATCATACTGCCAGTCACCGTAGTAGACCTCCTTGATCTCAATGCCAGGGCGGTAAATGGAGATCTGCTTGAACTTGTCGGTGTCGACCCATCCAGGGATATGCTCGTCGTTCTTCAGAGTAGACACAGTGTCAGCGCATTTCAGGACATTGTGGATCCGGAAGACTTACCTTGAGCTTGCGGACGTTGATAGTGTGGACGCGATGGAGCTGACCGAGGATCTGACCAAACATGGCGCGGTATCGGCCGCTGAAGATGAAGGTGTTTGCGCCGACAACCTCGTTGACGTGATCCTCGTCGATTTCGTAGAGAATCTCGGAATCCTGCATGTTCAGACCCTTGCCCTCCTTGATAGCCAGATCCTCCCAAGCCCACCCCGAACGATACTCGTGCTCCCTCAGGCCCTCCGAAATGACATCCACCGTGCGCATGTACTCCACCAACAAAGGAAAATGAGAAAGTAGTTGAAGGAAACGCGCCATGTTGGCATACCTCGGGTAGATGTGCCTGTCCCGGGCCATCTCGCGATGGAACGACGGTGAAGTCGCCACATGGAAGCGCTTGTTGGCGGTGCGGAACTTGTTGACGTCCGGGCCCAGATGAGAGGCGATCTCGTTGATCAGCTCACACGGGATGTGCGGGAGGCCCTTCAGGCGCTTCGTTTAGCATGCGGATTGCGAACCAAACGGGAGAGGGTTTGAGGAAGGTGAATGTGGGTAGTGGATGGGAATGACGAATGGGTGTGACGGACGAGGACGGTGAGTGGCCATACAACCAAAAGAGATAATACTAACTTTCATGTCAGGCTCAAGCTTGACCTTAGCGAGTGCGGAGGTGGCTGCAATCGTGTTAGCTGCGCTCTCTACACGAAATTGGAGATTAATACTTACCGTCTTCGATCATCTTCGAGCACGACATCTCAAATGCTAAACGGTACCGTGTGTGATGTCGTTGTAAGAGCCGTAACTTCGCAGATGATTCAGAACGATTGTGAAGGCGAAAATTGGTGTCAATGGCAAAGTGAGAGTGGGCGAAGCAGTTTTTTTAGTAGTGAGCGTGGGTAAGCTTGGGCCGCCGGCTTGTCTCCGGGTTTCGCAAGGCAGAAGCGTAGCGTGAGGGTGAGGAGGTGATGGTGAAGCCCGTTTGTCAAAACATGAGGACGGCACTAACTAGATATAGTAGTCAAAGCGCGTCGTGTGCAACTGACCGCTGTCCCTTTCACCATGGCAGACCTGCTTCAATTTGCAGTGCGCAGAAAGTGTACAAGAGAATAGGTGCAAGATAGACCAACGAAGTTCCATGGTTGAAAGAGCTTTCCATGTTGAGGTTGTTATGCGTGGAGAGGCAGGAAAGTGTAGACGAGAGGACCATTTTAGCGAAGAACAACTCACAATAACGAAAGCTGTCACAAATGAACTGCTGGATATGATTCCAGAGATGGAAAACATGTCTGCATGAGCGAACTGCAGCGGTTCATCACAATCGGCACCGATCGTGGCATTGTGTGACTCGAAGCAGAGATAAGTGGTCCACACCGAGGATCGATCCATGTGCTATTCCTCATCTCGCGCAATCTTGCTCTTCTCGAAGATCTTATCTGCGTGTGCGATTCGCGTGCTGCCGCCAGCTTAACCATTTGTCGGGTGAAGACGATTGCTGATCCGTCAAGGGCATGGCGCAAGGCAAAGCGCGCTGAAGCGCTGCAGGAAGAAGGCGAGAGTAGCAAATGAGATCATGAAAACGAAGGAAAGAAGTGTGCGTGTGGAAGAAGAAGGAACTGAAGTGAGGATAGGCGATCGAAGTCCGAACAAGCGCGGGCTGACTAAAATGGCGTCCACTCCATTGGGAAGCGGCCACTGGCAGGTATGAACACACCAACAAATCAGCACTATGAGCTCTCCTAGAAGCGCTGACCTGATATCTTACATTGTTCAGCAATATGAGGATATACACACGTCAATTGCGATGTTAATGCTCGTGAAGCTAACTTCATCATCACAGTCCTGCTTCGACGTTACTAGTACTGTCGGCTGTCGACTTGCTCGGGTTTTACGAGATGTCTGGATACTTGCTGTTGCAAAACGAAAACCCTAATGTAGCATGTTTGGTGGTCAACGTAGACATAGCATCATGAGTCTTGAGAGGGCAATAGCACGCCTGTCATCATAATAGGGAATCCTGACGATACAAGCGTGCAAACACAAGTCATAACGACGGCAACCAAATTGAGCTCATGGTCACCTTTGGCTCTTTCATGTTAGAACTACGCCATTAGTGTTGATGCGGCTCTCCCCGCATTATGTCGAGATGAGCGCTTCTGCAGCTGCAGTGGGCGTCGGGATCAGCCGTGCGGATGACTCGCAGTGCGAGCACATTGGTCTATCTTTATGATAGGTATGAAGTACTGGAGTTATGGGCCATGCTCTGAATGAAACATTGACATCCTGAAGCCTTCGTAATGCCGGAAGAACGAGAACTGGCTATGAGGATTATGCAAATTAGTTGAGTTGCAGTGAGCGCAAAACCATTGACCAAAGCCTAGGGACTCGCCTGATGCTCGTTTGACCCTTGAACAACTATTGGCCGTTCTTTGGTTTTCTGCAGTCGTACTCAGGGCCACGAGCTTCGTCTGTCCGCCTGTCACAGTTGAAGTATGCTCATCGTATGATACCGGGCAAAGCCCGAGACACACCCTCAAGCCACGTTCCCCGCTTTTCTCCATGATCTCGGGTCCCTGCAACACCACGGCACACAATCGCGTCTATCTCGTGATTTTGTGCTGGTTGGTATGGTGTTGTGTACCTTTGAAATGACGTATCGTTCTTTGGCAGGCTTGACATGTGTTCGGATGCATGGGCAGGGTAGCTGCGCTGGCTTATACTTCTCCATGTCTTCCGACTGGTACGTGTCCCACGTAGGTCGTCTCCGGATAAGGTTGGCCAACCATCAAGGTAGTAATCTGCGAAGTGAGAACCGCTTGACAGTAGTCCTGCTCGTTTAGTCTTGCTGCGCAGAACTTTTAGCGCAGCATTGCACCAAGTCATTTCAACAGCGATCAGAACAACCAAGCTGAGTTTGTGAAGGAGACCTGCGACTCATTGGCGGCTGCGATCATTCGACGTATCTGTTACCGTAGAGCATGTGAATTTCCACAGAGCATGTCGTGGAGGGGAATAGCAGAGACGCGTCGTGTGACGATCAGCTGGAACGAGATAAGATAGCCGAACTCATGTAAGCGCCGTTGGCCTGGAAGTTCCGCCCGCCCACTCGTCCGCTCTTCCTCTTCCATTACACCATCGCGCGCCATCGCCAGAATTATCAATGTTATGCAAACTGGGTACCTTCGGCTTATGATTACAGGCGACGAACAGGGGGCGGATCCGCCGCGGCCCTTCCTCTCCCCGCATGATGCAGAAGCCTGGCCTCACCGCCCGCTAGTTCTTGCAAAAGAGATCTCGTCAAAAGCAATAGCGCTCACATGGCCACGAGTCGGCGCGAAGCAGCGGACGAATTCTATGCAGTGTCGGTAAATTACTAGACTTTGGAGAGGAATTGAGCCTATAGCAGGACGTTCAACGCGACGTGCGGCCGCTCGCGTCATGCTCTTACACCAGCACCGACGCTTCGTAAGACAAAATCCCACGGCCTGTGACCACATAGCAGCAGGCTTACACCAACGTGGTGGTGTTAGCAGATCTTGACCCGCTCATTTGCAGGCTTCTAACGCGTCAAGCTTGCCTGGGCTCGGAAAGGCTCTACGAAGTGGAACCACATGGGTAAGCTGAAATTACCCTCTCCAGTCGTCTCCGATTTTCTATATCTGTGGTGTTGAGCGCGCTTCACGCTCCTTCGCGCTGCATCACTAGACCTCGGAGTTACTTACCCAAGTTCAACTCGTGAACCCGAAAGTTGCCTTTGAGCCGAGCCTCACTACTTTCATAAGACTCGACTACCCTACGTGAATTTCTGGAAACGACAATCCCGTCTCCTGCGTGTTATCTCCATCTCACTCGCATCTCCACTCTGCCGCGTCAAACACTCCGCCCACATCCGCCAAGCCACCTTGATCATCGGCCAGCACCTTAAAGTCCGTCGATATCACCAAGCAACATCGCCTGCCCCATTATTCACAAACAATTCTGGGACTCGTAAAGATTTATACAACTTGCGCAAGAGCACCAAACGCGGAGCTTTCCAGCAAGACTACTCGACGACCCTCGCCAAGCGTGTTCGAGCCAAATAGCAGCCTCGTCTTGAAGGAGACCCAAACACCAAGACTCTTGGACTATTGTTTCACACTCTAGCCGCCACGCAAACACAATCAAGAGCCTGTGCAGTCCTAACAAACACGCATACGCTGAGGCTTGGTTGACGATCTGATCATCTGCGCCGCGACAATCTGCTGCAGCGGAAGATCCCCTGTGCGCCGGACCACTAGGAACGGAGCGTGCGACATCAAAGCTTCACAGCCAAGCACACTGCGCGACATCCCGCGCTGCATCTCTACGCGGCCACTGTGAAGCAAGGCTGCTGATCCTCCTACCGCCGCCTGAATAATCGGCTCGTTGACTGACCGACCTGCATACGCCGTGCAGGAAGCCAGTACGCGACTCCGCAGCGGACTCACCGAGATTGCTTTTTGAATTTGTCGAAGAATAATTCAATCAGTCACAGAAGTCATCTGACACACGCCGTTATCCCACATCCCACCCCTTGTTAGACCCACGGAAACCTGGCGGGATAGCTTGGCGAATCTAAACCCTGGTTGTATGCACAACTAAACTTCTGGAACTCTGGGGCACGCACGTACACCACTCCACATTTACGATACAAGTTTAGCTTCGAGAGAACACATATAAGGCACCTACGACCCCTCTCACCGAGTCCAGCAACTCACTTCTTCCATCACTTTCAACAACATCTACCACGACCATCTTACCTCAACTTCAACCATAAAGACCACCACTCTGGCGCAATGTCTTCCTCCTACCACATCCCGTTTCCCCGCGCCTTCCTCGCTGTCAACACTCCGGTCAAAGGCTCCTCTCCCACTGCCGCCGTCAGCACATCTCCCACCGACACCGTTCAGCCCCAGCAGCCTGATCACGGGTTTCTTTCCAACCGGGCATCTGCCCACCCGCGCAACGCCTCCATCTCCAGCACTGCCAGCGATGCCAGCACTGCCTCTGCATCTGTTGGCGTCGCGCCACCTTCTCCCCCAACCCAGGCTGCCACTTCACCGGTCCTGGGCGCGAAGGTGTTTTCTCCTCTGGCGGTTAATGCAAGGCACGCGGTTGTCCCGAGCTTGGCGGATATGACGCCTGTGGCGCGGAGTGCGTTTTTGTCGAACAGGTAATTTTCTTATCATCTGAGATATGGATGTACGGATGTGTACTTACGTGTGCGAAGAGGTCCGGGTTGGTGAATTTGCGCTGGGTGTTGACGGAAAATGGGGATTTCGCGTGCTGGCAATGCGATGGAATTTGAAGAAGGGTTGAGAGAGCGAGCAAGCGGGCGGCGTTTTACGATGATCACGATACCACTATTTTCCATCTTGCTGCATGTATGCACGCAAAAGTCTACAAAGCCATATAACAAATGGGGGCGGTGGACAGGGCGTTTTTGGCTTCTAGGATTGTCAGGACAGATTGACTTCCACAACATACATACTCACTGGGAATTGAATGATTAAAAAACTTATCCCTTTGATTTTCCTTGACTGCGCAGATGACTGGTCGGGAAGACGACTTGCTCAATCCACCGGAGTAAGTGGGTATGTTGGATATGCAGCTAGCCCACCGCCTACCATCCATAGTCCCCACGCATTATAAACAAAGCTTATCAATGCTTGTACAGCCTGTGTGCCGTGCCGTGCTGCTCCACTCAACAACGAATGCGCACTGATACGAATGACCATGGCATGTAATGCACCAACGACACTCGCGACATCAAGCGGGATTGAGGTGGCTTGCCCAAGCAAGCTAAATCTACTCATGATACCTAGCAGCGTCACGGACGACGCTGTAGCCCGGGAGATTGTGCCGTGCTGGAGCCAGAAACGAGCGATTGTTTTCAAAGAGGAGCCAGCTTCGTCAGAGGATAGGATTTCAACATGTGTGAAGTCGTGGTGATTTTGAGCTGGTGCCGACTGTTAGCTTTGCGGGAAACCGATGGGAGTACTGAGGGCTGTATCATGGTAATTTCACCTGTGAGGAAATGTTCATTACACTGCGCGTTACCCATCATCTCTGGGTATCCGGTGCTATCATTGTCCACAGCAGGCTCGGCTGTGTTCGTTGCCATGTGGCATGCCATGTGGCATGCCAGTGCCGATCCAATTTGATCAAAAGCGGTACCCCACAACAACTGCGCAATTGCGCAAACAGATGCTTGTCGTGACAGAAATGATTGGCTGCCACACTGTGGCGTTTGCTGATTCCCCCAGCTCGATCGCACCTTGTTCGTCAATCACTCCAGCTCAATCAGGCCTGTGAAAGCCCGAGACTGAGATCCACGTGCGACTCACGTTGAGTGTGCATCTGGGTAGGTGGTAGAATTTAAAGTGCGCTTTCTTTCAATGAAGCTTTCAATGTCGATGTCCTATAGGTTGTGACCATACCCCTCGCAATCCAATCCGCTCTGCTCGCTGCCGCAATGTATTCAAAACTCGCTCTTAATTCGACGAAGAGTACTGAGTGGTGCCGCTCAAGACTGACGTGCTGTTTGGAGCCGGTTGAAATGTTCGGTCTGCTCTCGGCGCGGCTCCAAGACAGCTGGCGGATTGACTCGAGGAAGAAGTGACACAAACATCGTAAGAAGAGACTATAGCGTACCAGTCCCGCGCGCAAAGAAACAGACCCCAGTAACATGTAGGAGGAATCGAGTCCTCGCGTCAACTTTTTCTCAGACCGAAAGCAAGCACTAAGCTCGGGATGGGTGTGCAAAACATGCAAAAGAGACAAGAATGTTTGTCGATTGAGCCTCAGGATCGACGGGCGCAACACAAGTGTCCATTGTTGCCGGCTTCCAAAAACACAAAGTATCCCCAGGGAATCTTAAAACGCCAAGAAACTCCAATGCTGCGCTCTGCTAAATGGCTAGAGGCAATGATATCTCCCAAAAGTCCTGAGTCGTGGCCGAGAATGTGCATAGAAATGGCACGACCGGGGAATGATCGTAAGGGCTCGTGTATTATGTAGTAAAGTGGGAGTGTTCGCGCGGTATGAACAGCGATCGAGGCGCCGGAGAATTATAGGATGCCCGAGTCTTTTAATGCATTTTGCAGTATTGTTTCTTTGACGGCAGCGAAGACGAGTCGAATATTCGATGTGTCGGTGGCTTGTGTGAGGCTGAAAAAGTCAGCAGATTGCAGGTTACTAGTTGAGCAAGCGCATCTTACTGAGGATATAGGTTGAGGTGAGCGCGGTTGACCTGGTTGAATCTCCAGAGCAGATACTTGGCGGCGCGGTTCACATCGTTGCCGCCAGAGTAATCCGGGAAGTAGTTGCCCAGTGGCGAACGCGCAAGTTTCGCCTTGAACAAGTCTACCTTGTTGAGGAAGAGGATGATACTGGTTCTCATGAACCACCGGCTGTTGACTACCGAGTCGAACAGCACTAAGCTCTCCATCATCCGGTTCTAGATGCGCGAGTCAGTGGCAGAGCAACGAGTCATTTCTGGATGCATACCTGTGAGCTCTCTTCCAATAGCACTTGATCGTACTCGCTCAATGCCACGCAGAAGATGATTGATGTGACATTTTCGAAACAATGTATCCATTTCTTGCGTTCGCTTCGTTGGCCACCCACGTCAAACATGCTATTTCATATTAGCCGACACGCCTGAGGGGTGTTTGAAGAGGCACGCACTGAATGCTTAGCTGGCCCATTGTGAATCTCGTTTCGTAGATACCGGTCGTCTTGGTACGCGCTCGCAGGACGTCCGACTCGACGGGGATGTAGTTGGGGTCTGCTATCCGCTCGACTTCGTCGAAGAAGCTGCAAATGTCAGCGGAGTGGTATCATCAACTTGTCAGACATCGTACTATGGCGCGGAATCCATCAGATAAAACTCGCTCGAGTGCTCAAGCACCTTGGGGATACACGGGTCGCGCCACATGGCTGTTATGGCTTGGCCCACCCGTACGTCGAGCGGCTTCTCTGGGTCGGGGTCCACAGTGTAGTCGACGAGGTAGCTGCAATACTCGTCGTTGCCCGGAGCTTCGGGCTGTATCTCGAATTGTCGCATTGCCCCAATGAGGGCCTTTGCGCAGTCGATGACGTTCTTGTAGATGGTCAGGCGGTACATGGCGAGCTCCTCCTGGGTGTAGCCATTCTGGTGGATAATCTTCATCTGCTTGACGATGGTCGACTTGCCGCTCTCGCCGGAGCCTGTCGCGCGTTAGCAAGCCTGACGCCATAGCCGGCCTCAGCTCTTACCCAGCAGCAGGATCTTGCATTCTCGCCGTAACCGCCGCGAGTCCTCCTCGAGCTTGCGGTCAATGGCCTGGCTGCGCTTCTTCTGCTCGACATCGTCGTTGTTGGTGCTCATGCAGATGCCCATGCTGGCGGAGGCTGGCTGCGGCTCGCGGCCGCGGGAGAATGGAGGATGTCGGGCGGGGACAATGACGGGGCGCTAGGCTCAGCGCGTCGCAAGGGAGTTGTCGCTGGTGTTCGGCGGCGGCGCGAGACAGCGTTCCAGGTGGGCGGCCGCGTGACGATGCAGCAGCGTTGGCGGCGATGTTGACGCTTCCGTCGGTCTGAGCTGCCAGATGCTAGACAGCTCCAGCTCCGTCAAAGGGGCGCGCAGGCAGTGTCAGCGCAGAGAGGGGCCGCCAGCGCGGATGTCGACAGCAGCGAGGGAGTGCTGCAATGGCGTCGGTGAAGGGGCCTGGTCACGGCGTGTGTGCGTAGAGCGTCGTGGTGGATGTCGTAGCATGCACTTGCGCTGGTCGGGGAGAAAGACGGGGCGGCTGGAGGCCTGTGCGGGCACGCCTTGCTCATCAACTAGGTAGGGGCTAAGGACCACGGGAGATCAGGGCTCTCAAGCGCGCGAGGGCCGTTGCATGCAGCCGGCTGGTGGGAAACGCTGCGCCGTGTCTGTGAATGCTGGGGGACCAAGATTGCGGAGAGCGTGTCCTTCACTGGGACGTGGACGCTAGATGCAGTGCGATTGCAAGAGTGGAGGTGCAGCGCCACGACGGGAAATGGAGCTGGAGTGTCTGAAGCTAAGCCTCATCAAACCAATTCTCCAAGATGCAGCGGCCATGCATCGACCAGCAATCAGCGGAAACTAGCACGAGCCAGCGACGGGACAGCGCTGGGCGGATGTGGTGGCGACTGTGTTTGTGCGGGCAAAGTGACAGACGGATGGAGGGCAGTGGTAGGACGGAGATGCGCTGCGAGGCCTGAGTCTGAGACGAAGCATGAAGTTGTATGCACGCCATCAGCCATGAGTTCGTGGCTGGTCGTCCCGTTATTGGTAGAGCGCCCGTGGGAGATGATTTCGGGACATTGCTACCGCATGCTGCGCGCTCACAGCACATTTCTTACACGGCCAGCGCCGCGGCTGTGTCTGCTGCACAATCTAGATCACCATACACTGCACTCAGTTCTGACGGCGCCCTCTTCATCGATGCAGCGTTCGGCTATGATCAGAGCTCCAGCTGGACTCGCCCTGCGGAGTACTTGCGGCTGTCTATCCGACCGTCTCCTCACAGCAGCCCGCCCGTGTCCTGCGATTGGCAGCCACTGCGAGCTCCTGTTGTAACTCTGACGAGCAACCGTTTTCAATCTTCACCTCTCCACCAGGCTAGCCCCAAATCTGGAGCCTGCGTCTATATTAAGGACCACACGTTGTCGACTGCTCACTGCTCTCTGCAGTTCGATTCTGGCCCCTGGAGGGTTGTCAGCCTGGCTGTCTCCAAGCATGCTTCATTAACCACTTTCTAACCCTCCCAATCGCTCGGTTCGTGCGACGCGGGCATCGCTGTTTCTGTGCACTCGCCAATTGCCCTTAGACTCCGTCGATGAAAATGTGTGAAGTCAAATGTCGAGGCGCATTCGATTATGCTGCAACGCCTCACTGCACGCTCTCGGGCTCGATGGAGCACTCAAAATGCACTGCATTCCTTAGACCAACGTTGGTCGCACAAAATAATCAAGGTGAAGATCCTGGGTTGTCACCTGTCCTTCCACGTTGTTCAGCGATCTGGGCGATCACACTCCCTGCAGCTGCGGTGGCTCGCGCGCTTGCTCGGAGAGAGCCGAAGACATGCCTCGTGGGCGTGGTGCAAGTCGCACAGCTTGACTCGATTCAGCACAGCGATGGACTCATCGACTTGAGGTACACAATCTTAAATGCAAATGTACTGGAGCTGTGATTAACACCACCTCCCTGCCATGCCTCCCACCACGTCTTGGATAGGCTTGGCCTGAATATATTCCATTTCTCACAAGTGCATTTATGATAAAATGAGACTTTAATACGCTGAGTTTCTTTCATCACGACTTCGCCGACTTTGTGTAGCTTGCCCTCTGAACATCGCAGCATCGACCTCGCCGAGCACTATCATCAGTTCTAGAGATTAGAACGTCAGCAAGGCAAAATTCTGCCCGTACAGAATCTTTTCTTTCATGGTGCCCTGCAGAAGCCTCTTCACTACAGGGACAACGTGCCATGTGCTGGATATGTCAATCATCATACTCATCTTCGCGCTCGCCGAATTGCTAGAAGATCTTGGCTGAGCATGGCAATTCACAGTGATGACTCAGCATTCCCATGTCAAGCCACGCGAAGACAGGACGAATGCGGTATTTTACATCTGACGTGCAGACATCGGAGGAGGGGTACTTTGCAAACAAGAAAGACCACCACCGGCAATAACGCTTGAATAGTTCTGCAAACTTGGCCTGGCTGATAGCGGTGTGCAAGATGGGCAAGTTAGACCAGGCATGGGAAAATTGAATCGCGACCAATACGTCATTGTTAATTCCCGAAACAGGTCGGGGTGGCCAGCGTTACCACCCCAGCGCATCTCTCCGCCGTGTTCCTGTGCCCCTCTTCTGCCCTCCAACCTCTGCTCTCTCACAAGCACAAGTCTCGCCCTGTCCTGGCAGTGATCAGCGCTGCCCGTCACTATCTCTTCGAGTCCCGATCCCTTTCGCCAATCCCTGTGTTGCCCTTGTCGGCCCCTCTGTTAGTCCGCGCGCGTTTGTTGTTCAACACCACGTCGACGAGGAACTGTCCAGCTGCTGCACGCACGTAATTCAGCAGACCCGGAAGAACCCTCCGTATCTCCAGGTGCAAGACTCGAGGTCGTTGTTTTTGCCTCTATCCTCGGAACGCCCCCACCGACCCAATCCGGGACGCTGCCCTGTCCTAGCTGGAGGTCGTCTAAATCGCAAACCTGCTAGAGCCACCACCACTCTTCCGCCCACACCCACACCAACACCTCTTTTCCGCAGACACTCCCACACGCGCCAGTCGCAGGAACCTCACCACTACACATCACCATGGCTGAATTCGTGCGCGCACAGATTTTCGGCACGACGTTCGAGATCACGAGCAGGTATGGCGTGCCCCACGTTGCGCTACAGCGCGGTACTGACAGCGGCAAGATACACTGACCTGCAGCCAGTGGGCATGGGAGCCTTCGGTCTCGTCTGGTGAGTATATGCATGCGATGCAGGGGAAGCGCGGATTAACAACAACACAGCTCCGCAAAGGACCAGCTCACAAGCCAGGCCGTGGCCATCAAGAAGATCATGAAGCCATTCAGCACTCCGGTCTTGTCCAAGCGCACATACCGTGAATTAAAGCTTCTCAAGCATCTCCGACACGAGAATGTGGGCATGCCAGAAATCCCATGTTGCGGATGCAAATTTTGACGCGGCGCAGATCATCAGTTTGAGCGATATCTTCATCTCCCCATTGGAGGACATGTGCGCAACTAGACCTTCTACATTCCAGGATGCACGCTGATTTGGCTAGCTATTTCGTCACCGAACTCCTTGGTACCGATCTCCATCGTCTCCTCACTTCCCGGCCGCTGGAGAAGCAGTTCATCCAATACTTCCTCTATCAGATCCTGGTACGTGGCAAACTTCGCAAGAACATTGAGGCTTGGCTGACCTGTGTAGCGTGGTCTGAAATACGTGCACTCCGCCGGTGTCGTCCATCGTGATTTGAAGCCCAGCAACATCCTCGTAAACGAGAACTGCGATCTCAAGATTTGCGACTTTGGTCTCGCCCGTATACAGGATCCTCAGATGACCGGATATGTGTCCACCCGATACTACCGAGCCCCTGAAATTATGCTCACATGGCAAAAGTACGACGTGGAGGTGGATATCTGGAGTGCGGGCTGTATTTTCGCGGAGATGCTCGAGGGCAAGCCCCTGTTCCCCGGAAAGGACCACGTGAATCAGTTCTCCATCATCACAGAGCTTCTCGGAACACCTCCAGATGATGTTATTCAGACCATTTGCAGCGAGAACGTAGGTCATATCCCACAGAAATGTTGTGGTTCGTGCTAATTTCCTGCAGACGCTGCGCTTCGTCCAATCACTACCCAAGCGCGAGCGACAACCTCTGGCGAACAAGTTCAAGAATGCTGAACCGGCTGGTGTGTACACCGATTTCTCAGTCACTAGGTATCTCGCTGACAATTTATAGCTGTTGACCTGCTGGAGAATATGCTAGTCTTCGACCCGAAGAAGCGTGTACGAGCGGAGCAGGCTCTCGCCCACCCATACCTCGCCCCCTACCACGACCCGACTGACGAGCCAGTCGCGGAGGAGAAGTTCGATTGGTCATTTAACGATGCTGATCTGCCCGTGGATACATGGAAAATCATGATGTGAGTTGCTATCCAGCCACTTGTTCATACATGAAGACTGACAGATTCTAGGTACTCCGAAATTCTTGACTACCACAACGTTGATGCTGCTGCACAGGAGCAAGGAGAGAACGGCAGTTGATTGCAGCTATAGATATTTGGATCGTGCATTCTCGAAACCATTTCTCGGAGCAGGGCGGCCCATATTGCGCAGGCTTGGTGTTACCGTTCGCCTACTGCAGGTGGATTGCGGGGTTTGTAACGATTTTCACGTCATGGGCAAAGGTGCTGCGGACTCGTAGATGGGGACAGAGCCTGGTGCGTTGGATCACCGTGGCGAGTATACAGGGAACTTCAGGGTGCGGCAATCATGCCTAGCTAGAAAGTGAATCAATACCAATCAAATGCAATTTTGCGTAGTTGTGAAGGGGTTGTTTAGCACTCTTCATATCAAGTAGTGGCTGTTATTATGAGTTGTCCACCGCATAGTAGCAAATGCATGACCCAATTGGATTGGCTATTGTAGCAGAAATAGAGAAATCCGTCGTCAGACAAGGATTGCTCGTCACTCCACATCTGACCGCTCGAGCTCCTTCGTCCCGTACCGTCACACGGGAGCCGGTCGGTCAGCGCGATCTACCAGATCTGCCGAGGCGCGATGACGCAAGCGGCCTAGCCTCGCAAGGCTGGAGGACGAACCTTGGACTTTCGTCACCGCATCCTCGCACGCGTCCTGCCACTTTGAGGACGCGAGCCTTCTCATGGCTCCATGACAGTTGTCCTCTCGCATTGATCGCACTTACTCACAGACTAGCAAGCACCATGGCCGCCCTCGATCCGCTTGTGTGTGTTGTTGACTTTCATCATGCAAGGTGAGCGCATCGCGACCGCAGGCCACTCAAGGAGCCAGGCTTTGACAGCAGCCAATGCCCATGAATGGCTCAGGACGACGATCGCACATGTGAGACTGACACCGACACAGAGGCCCTGAGGTAGAGACATGGCTAGGTGCAGAAGAAGGGAGCGATCCTGCCACGGAGAATGAGTGGGGACTGCTACCCTTCATGGCCTTGAGTGATGGAGCGCATGCGTACGTCCAGCCCCAATCCTACACAAACTTCCCGTACGCTTCTCCAATTCTTTTACCCGAGGCTTACGACCATGGTCCAGCTCCACCGAAGATTACTCCTACTTTACACTCCGTCGATCGTCCACCGCTACGCACCCCGCAACGTCCCTCTTCGGCATATCCTGTACGCGGCAATTAGATGCAAGCAAGCTGATCAATCGCCCCGCCGACGTAACTAGAAGTACGGTACAAAAGGCAGTAGTGGTGATCAGCGATCGACCGCAGTGCTTCGGCGCCATCAAGGCCAAACTAGGGGGTGTTGTTGCGGCTTGGTTCGCGCAAAGAGACTTCACGGATATTGAGATATTGCAGAGGTTCCAAGAAAGTTTGCCACAACTACTAAGGAATCAGGAAGGGCAGACGGATCAAGACTTTGGTAGGCTAACTCGGTTCCGTGTCTGAAGACAGCATCGAGCTGACAATGCAGGCTTATCGCTCCGCGAACTCCTCCACGAATTCAAATGGCAGACACTGGTTCTTTTCAAGTGCGCTTTACTTCAACGCAAGGTGAGTAATCATGGCTGCTGGTGCTGGCCCGGCTGACTTGCTTCTAGGTTCTTTTCTTTGGCTCACATTGCGAGCGGTTATGCATGATGCAGTTCGCTCTTATTTCTCTGATACCCGGCCTTATTCGCCATCTGCAAGATTCTGCTGATCCCAAATTCAATTCCTGCGAAGAGAACCTCGTGATGCCAACTTCACTCAAGACGTCGGAACGCGCCTCTTGTACGCAAGTCACGTTCATCGGACATACGAAATGCTGACTGTCATAGTATTGGCATACATGGGCCTGCCGCTTCAGCTCTTCGGCAAAGGCTCGCTCTTTGGACCGTACACACCGCTCCAGCAGCTCGACATGCTTGCTGATCAAGAGACTAAATCTTACATCGTTGGTTCGACGAACTCGTTGCTGCTGCAGCAAAAAGACCGTTATAGCGACATTCTCATCAACCTCGACGATCACACAGTCAACATCACATCTTCGTCACTCCGCCAGGCATCTGTACTCTCGACGCCAGACCGGAGATGGATAGACTTCCTGACGCAGACTGTGCATGAGACGTGGGACGAGTCGAATCCTTCCCGGCCAAAAGACCATGGATACGCTGGAAGCGAGGAGTTCATCCGCATGCAGTTCGAGGAGTACTTGCTTGCAATGCTGAGCTCCGTCAAGTACAAGCTTTACATGGAGAAATCCGGGAACAAGGACAACTATCTGTCCGACGTCGAAGGCGACCCAGCCAGCGAATTCTCGAACGATTGGGTACACGCGTGGATGCAGACTGAGAACTTCCGGATATGGAACAAGTTCACAGACTCACACCTTTTCGACATTGTGGACGCCAAGCATCCCTGCTCTGGTGGACTTAGCATGGAAGACGTCCAGCGACGCCTAGCACAGTACGTCTACCCCTCTTCTTTCACTCCCAAACCCCTACTTACCCTTCCTATCAGCCTCTTCTCCAACACTACATTCCAAACCGTCGCTCTGGGCGTATGCGTGCTGATCCTCGCGTGGCGATTAGGCAAATAGAGCAAATGCATCTCAACGAACGACTAGAAAAGAGCAGAGAAGTAATCGGGCAACAACTAGCTGCCGGACAGCAAAAGGTGTCGAGCGCGTACAATCGTCTGTGGGCTGAGATGGAAGCCATGCGTGAAGCGCAGAAGAAGCGCGCCGAGGAACAAAGACTTGCCGCCGAGAAGGAGGGTCGGCCCGTTGAGCAGCAAGGGAAGTGTAAGTCGAGCCTTCTCGAATGCCTAGGTGAAACGTCGTGCTGATATTGTCAAGGGAAACCACAAGCCCCCGATCTCTCCCACGCCCAAGCAAATCTCCAAGCAGCGAAGCAAAGCGCCGGCGCGTACTTCTCGTCGTGGGGCTCGTGGGCTAGCGAGAAGCGCAAGGGATGGGGTAATAAGACGCCTGTCTCGTCGCCGCCGGCTAGTGCAGGACCGACGCCGGGCGACTTGAAGAGGGCGGAGGAGTTCCGGAGGGTGAAGCAGGCGGCGGTGGGCGATATCAAGGTTGTGTCGAAGGATGGCGAGGGAAATAAGGATAGGGAGAGCATCTTTTTTGATGCGGAGAAGGATAGGGAGGTTGATGGAGGGAAGCCATGAGGATTGGGATGGGATGGTTTGGAGTGTTTGTAATTGCATTGGATGCCTGGGTGGAAAGTGGCACTTGCACGACTGCTGCTGCTGTATAGGTACAGGTCAGCATTTGAACCACCACGTTTTACGTATGTCCATGTCTCAACGTCCGTCATCGCACGAAGGCCACCTGCAGCATACGTGAACAGCATTCACGACCGAAGTCACACGTCGACGACAGCAAATTAACACACCTGCTATCGACAATGCACTTAGCAACACGTCAATGATGCCTGCTTAGACACATCTTCAGGCCTTGATACTTCGCGTGCCTGCAACGCCCGCCCCAACACTGTCTACCTCACATCGGCAGCGCGATATCCACTATGACTACTCGCTGGTCCGACGAAACAGACAATCTCTCCGATCCAGATGATCCATCTCGTTGGAGCACACAAGCCGTTGCAAATCTCAATGAAGGTGCATATGAACCGCATGACTACCTGACTTTTAATAGGACAAGGGAATGCTGCGCGGTGCGGCACTCGCGGGATGGCGAGATAGAAGTTTTGAGGGAGCTTGAGGTACCACGTGGGCGGCGAGATAAGAGACTGGGTAAAAGGAGACTGGAAGCGCATAAGTATCTACATAGATGGCTGGCTTGGATTACGCTGATGAGTAAGTTGGAGGGGAATACGCCAGCGCAGAGTGTGGAAGTGGTGCTGGGAGAGGTGGAGGAGTTGAGAGGGATAGTGGAAGTGCTGGAAAGGAGGCTGGGGAGTTGACGAGAAGATGTTAGAAAGTGGCTCAGCGAAGGGAATTCCGGGCTCTCGATGAAGTAAGGATAGCACAAGACAGTAGTGGGATAATTCAGCGGTATTGCTCATTCTTGGACAGCTTCTGAGCATGGTGGTACATAGTTTACATTGGAAGTTTTGCACCCAAGTACCGACATTCACGTATCCTTACGTTTGTTCGTGGATATAGCATGCTAGCCAAATACCGTTCAACAGATCTGTGCAATTGGTTTTTTGTGGTTCCTAACGCACCCACTGTTCATACGACATCACCCTTCCTGCTGTTCACTCTTCCAAGTCATTTTCTGTCCACTTATCTCCTACGCAGCAGGAAATATCACATACGCCCACTCCCTCCCACCCTTGATCAACCACTGATCAATTCCCTCGAACCCAGCACTTATATATGCCGTCTTCGTAAACGCCACCTCACTCCAATACCTATATGTCACGTTCCCAGGAACAAACACCACATCTCCCGTAATCAGCTGCGCAGTCGGATACCCCTCAATCTGCACACTCAACTGCCCTTCTAGGACCTGAAACGCCGCTGCGCCAGGTAAGTTCCACGCCGGCGTGGTGACGTTGGTAGCCTGTTTTCCATTCGTGATAGTGGATAGTATGTAATTCATATCTTGAGCTTGCGTCGGCGTGACTAAAGGTTGAACAATCTGATAACCATATTGTGAGTTCAGATACTTTGGCCCTCAGCCGTTCAAGATAAAGTACGGCTCGCTCGGTGCGCCGAACGAATCATTCCCTGTATGCCAAGTGGCGTTGGCAGGAACGATGGTGCTATTCACAGCGGCTACGAAATCAGTACCAGCGTAGACGTCATAGCTTTGTAGCGCGGTAAGTTGGCTGGCGTTAGGGCCGGCGGCGGCGTCTGACGAGACGCTGGGGATGTACGGGGTGTGGTTTTCGGTGGTGGTGTTTGTTCCGCCTAGGGCTTGGAGGAAGAGATCCCTATTCATACAAGTCAGCTGAGTGTATCGGCAGTGTGAACTTATTGGTAGAGCTCACTCAAATCCACCAGGGACAATGAAACCGCCAATCTCAGTGTCAGGGTCTAAGATCTTAAATGTATGCGTGGTATTTCGCGTGACCGTACCGAAATCGTGTTGCGTCAGCGTCCGCGACTGCTGTTCGCCTGAGCCTTTTGGCTCGGCGAAAAGTTGGAATCGGCCCTTTAGATTGAAGAAGTTCTCGAAGTGTTGCTGGTGGTGATGCGCTAGGACGCCCAGTTCTGAGCTTTTGCGAGCGGAAGTTCCCAGAACGGTGAATGCGTAGCCAGAGGAGGGACCCGTGACGTAGAAACGATAGTATTGAGGCCCGATGGTCACACCTTGCGCGCTGGCATAGTGCGGTATCACGTATGGACGAACGTATGACGGTGCAACATTGACGTATAGAGAGTCGTTCTGAGTATTTTGCGTGGCTGATAGTGACGATTGGGCTGTACTAAGTAAGAGAAGGATTCGTGGCTCGACCAAGTAAGTTCGCGCGAGAAGACAAGAAACAAGAGAAGTGTTCCAAAGACTTAAACATTGCCGACGGTCCTTGCCAGCCATTTTTGTACAAGTTCACACATGGTGAACTATGTACTCCTTGCTCCGAAGTTGGCCAGGGCAATTGTTTTCAAATTGCCATACAAAGCAGTTGGATTCACATTGGTTGCGGTCTCCGTTGCGCATGGTCTTATTTGATCTTGTTCCTGGCACTCCATCGGCGATAGCGTCATCTGCTGTTCGATATGGGTACAGTGGCCGCATGGTAGATGGGTCCCTCAATCTCTTGCTCAAGTCTTGATGGATACCTTCATCTTAAACCTTGACAGATCGGCCGAGCGTTAGCGGATCTATACTTTGTCCTGCCTAGTGCGGCTCTTATAACCCTGCTCAGTGCGCGGCCAACCTGCCGATGGCAAGGCTGACAAGCATATCCTAGTCTTGTCATTGGCAACTTTTACGATCGAGGGTTTAGATGCCACAGCGGTCGGCACTGAAGAGTGGGAGAGGCTTCCGCTGCAGCCACATCCGCCGCGCGGTCGGGAGCTATGGTAACGGCTTCAGCCGTAGATTCATGTCTTGTCAAGCTGTGATTGGCATAGCGCTTTGATGCTCGTGATTTCTTGTGAGATATCGATTGTGCACGGAAGCAAAAGAACAGCCGTGGACTTGTATGCCCTCCACTATCCCGAGCCTGGGCATCAGAGATTTTCGGGAATCGCAAGACACCAAGACGGCCTCTTCGAAAGATATACGGGGCTTTCGCACGTCTAGAAACCTTTCCTCATTCAAATTGGACATCGGCGTGTCAGCGCTTGATTTGATGAGCTCGGGCTGGCGCACTAGGCTGCATGGTGTGAATGATGAGGTGGAAGGGGGGTGGCATCCTCATGCTTGGAAGCTGATCAACCCGGATATCGGAGCTTCGGGGCATGTTCGGCATCCCACCAAGACTACGCAGGGAGTGCAATTCTCACCAGACCCATCAACCACCCACTCTTCATGGATGGATGCGAGAGAGTATAAAAGGAATCATGTCTTCCCGATATCGATTTTCATCTACTTGCCGCAGCTCCCGTAAACGTCCTCAAGCCCGCCTCGCATTCCTCTACACATCTTCCAAGCGTTTCAACATATCATTTACCATCCCCTGCGTTCTCTTCTCCACCCAATAATTGCGCTTCCCTTCGGTTTGGTCCACTCCCTTGATTTCGTGCGAGGAATGGTCCGGCTCAAAAAGGATTTCCTCCAACTTCTTAGTCATCTTCACCCGTTCACGGACTTCTGCTTCCAACGCGCTCGAAGTGCGCTGCAAGGCCGCACTAGTCCAGTCTAATTCTCGCAAGATAATAAGGATGGCAGAAGATACTTGCTTTCGATCTACAGTCAAGCGGTCAATGCTGATATCTGATTTCAGCACTTCTTCAAGGCTGTTTAGTAGTTTGTACGCTTGCAGTACATCGTCTGTGTATCGCTCGTCGAGACCAGCCGAGACTATGGCGTCGCTGGAATCGCCGAATACTCTGTCGTTATCATACATTTCGAGCTAGTGAAGGAGGAATCAACTGTAGTGACAGTGGAAGAATGGTCGGTCTTATAGTACACAGCTGCAGACTACACGCATCGGGATGAGACGCTGAACAGCGCATTCAGAGAATGGCAGTTATAGCTGCGATGACGCATATTAATCAAGCTGTTCAGACACGAGATGAGAAGACGGGGAGGGTTGACGAACGCAAGTCTCTTGCGTGTCGTTACGTGTAATCGTACTCAAAGTATCGTTTTGTCGGCGTGATTGAAGGGTCGCTGGCATGCGTTCCGATGCGTCTGGTCCTATGGGAAGGTCCGCACAATAGTCACGAAAAGTGAAGGCGGACCAATAAGGAGGAGCAGAGTTTGCATCGACCTACCATAAGGCCAGCTCAATGATTCGCCCGTCCACATGCTCACCGTGCGATCCAGCGCGGCGGATCGAACGCGGCTGGTCGATGTTCCTGTTTGACAAGTTCAGTTCGAAAGGCCTCAAGCCCTGCTCAACAGCGTCCAGCCTGAGGCTTATACTCTTTTCTCTTCTAAAATCATCATGCCATCCCACAGAACCGCAAAGCTCGACTCCGAAGAAGATTTCGTCCAAGTAACTGTGCAAGACGCAGAGGCGGCGCAAGAATGGCATGCGGAGAATATGCCGCCATACCTATCGAGCATCGAGCTCGCTCATCTCGCTTCAACATATCCAAGGAAGGTGTTAGAAGCTAACAAGATCCTACACAAAAACGAAGTGGAATTGCGCTGGACTGGTGAACAAGATGCACGCGATCTAGCAACACGCATCGGCATGATGCTTCGGTTTGTGAACGCACCGACCAGCGCTGACAACAGTCAGTACTACTGCGAGGTACTGCGGATGCCTACGGCTTATGTAAGCAGTAAGTAGCGCACCTAGGAAGGGGCAGTAGCAGTAGCAGTAGTGATGATGGTTAAGAAGCAGTAGTACGGCTACGGTCACGTGAGCGACAAAGTGAACCTTCGTAGGTGCGCCAGCGCGGTAAAAGAAGAGAGAGATGTTGCGCAGACCTCGATCCTTCCTACTTAGGAAAATACTGGCAGTACATGGCCCATGCAGCAGTACTACGGCTACGGGCAGTAGGAGGCTCTTAGCAGGAGAGCGCCGTAGGTAATTCACCTTAGGAGCCACCGTAGCGTAGGTCAAGTGGCCCAAAAGTAGCCGTAGTACTGACTGTTGTCAGCGCTGGCACCGACCGCCAAGTTGGAGCAGCTTGGGGCGGATAATGAGGGTTACAGTAAGAGTCTGGACGAGAAATCTTAAACAGGTGAACGATGCGGAGAGGCCGATCAAGGCGATATCACAAGAGCTCGAAGATATCAAGAAGAAGCTCAAGGAGAGTACGCAAGCACTGCATGACGCCCGGCATCAGCTCCTTGAGAAGACACGAGACCTGTAGAATATCAAGCAGAAGCTTAGTGAGACGAGACTTGAGTCTGGAGATGTCAGTGATAAGTTGCAGACCCGAGATCATGAAGTGGCAAGACTAGAAGAGAGCAACAAGTAGCTTGAGAACGAATTAGCACAGGCGAACAATACTGCTAGCAAGAAGGACGAAGAGGTTCAGGAGCTGAAAGCCGAGCTGGAAGAAGCTCGCCGAACAATGAACAAATGGAAGCGATGGAGCAGCAGAACCACGAGAGAGAACAGAAGGAGCAAGAGCAATGCAAAGTAACAAGTGAGGGCGTTGTACCAAACCAACGGCTGAAGTTAGCATTCGGAGGCTATCACAGCGAGAGGTAGAAGAAGAATGAGGAACAAGAGACGAGGTTCTAGGGACAATAGCGAGCAACAAGTTGATGTATCGATCGAATTCGATGATGAGGAGAGCAGACAAAACGCACGATAAGTGTCAAGTGGTGAGGTAGTGAGACAGCGCATCACTCTAGGAGACGTACTCGCCTCAAGTTCAGATATTATTCCCAGGGTTTCGCGAACCGGGAGACTTTTCAGGCCGCATCTTCTTCTCCTCATGTTCAGGCTTCAACTTCTCCGTCCCCCGATACTGCTCCAGTGTCTGCCACCAAGGCACTCCTTCCCGTTCCTTGGTTAATCGCTGCTCAATCTCGGCAGTTTCTGCGGTCTGGACAGCATCCTTGCGGCAGAAGCAGCACGTCAAGTTGCTCCCACCATGGCGCCGGAGAGTAGCTTCCCATTTCTCTAGACATTGAAGGTGGTAAGGATGACCACACACATTCAGCGCAACGCAAACATCCTCCTCAAAGTCGAGTTTGCAGATTCCGCATTCAGCGTCAGGGCCTGGGTCGGCGACTTCGTGTGTGTTATGGCGGACGAGTACCGAGAACTGCGAAAGATGTGCAATGCTGAAGTCTGTGCATGGGTCGTTGGCGAAGGTGTCAGGATCATATAAGGCCCACTCATTGGGATGAACTTCAGCTGGGAGACAGGGTGAGAGTCTACGCCATGCCTCTTGCCGTCAGAGTTTTGCGGATTCGAGGTCTTCATGTAGCACCTGGTCCCCATTGCGGGAAAAGTTGTAGCGAGACGGGTCGAGCAGCCATCGAATATCGATATCATCCGGGTCAACGTACCACCCAATCTGCTCGTCCCAAATTCCACGATAGCGAGCAGGAAGAAACAGCAGACGTTCCAGACATTCAAGATCAAAGTGCTTTGACAGTATCACCTTGATCATGCCAGAAGGATCTGCATCGGGATGCGTAGCTGCCAACATCAGCCAGCGGTAGTACAGAAACATCTCATCTTCCTGTTTTGCATATTGCACCTGGACAAAACACTGGAAGACATTTCAGTTGCCGAAGAAGTTGTATTGGGCAAGAACGTGGCGAACCTGGAGAGGGTTTCGAGAAAATGGGCTTTCGAGGAGAGCGATGTGGGCGCGTTCGCATTCGAGTAGGTAGTCTTCGCTAGACCGACGCCAGATCTCCTCGTCTGTAACCAGATTAGCGATGCTTTGCATGAGCTTCAAAAACGAAATGATGAGGAAAGTGATATTGTCCTAGTTTTAAGGCTGACCAGCTGCTGACGTGAGTGCTTTTAGTGCTTCCGTTATTTCTGGCCACAGACCATGTCCGCCAATCGAACGAGCTTTGAGTTGTGCAAGATAGTTGCATGGCCGGTCTCGGTCAATTTGCGGCTGTGGTAGCTCATTTAGAGTCTTGAGTTGTTCAATGAGCACGCTGCTAACCTCCCAAATTAGGATGCTGTGATTTAGGATGCTGCAGGCAATTAAAGAGCCACTGGCGCGCATCTTTTACAATCTTGACCTGCTCCTCGCCTGTCAGATCATACTCGAGCGAGTCCGACTTGCGCACCGAGGTCTCCTTACGCTCCATAAGCTTAAGTGTGTCCTCAACGCAACCGTACATATCCACCAAGATGGGATGAGCCAGTGCGATGTCAACTTCTGGCGATACTTGGAATTGTAACTTTTCATTCAGCGCATGATGCCAGATCCGAGCCACGGAGAGCGAGTAAAGATGATGCTTCGGCAGCTCACCTCGAGGATCACGATTTTCCAAGGCTACAATGGCCATGAATGCGTAGACAGCGAAAGCATCGAGAACTTCGTGCGCTTTGCAAGCATCACCTTGGAATATATTTATGTGGTCATTGAGGCTATTGAAAGCTCGAACGGGAAACTCAGTTCCTACAATGGTGAATGATGGCATTGCGTCGGCGAAGTCGTCGAATGTAGGATGGAGTATTGTGACTGCTGGGGGCCTGACAGGGTGATGGGTTTTCAGACTAGACACCGGTTGCTCGATAGGGAGTGCCGACTACCCTTTCTCTTTTGAGCTGCGGTACGAATAGCTAAGAAGGTAGAAAAGAGGGATTCGTATGTACAACTGAGCATTGAAGAGATCGGCGAGCATTGTTGGTGGACAATGTTCGGCATTGCTGTGTGATAACACAGTGCTAGTCGCAGTCAACATCGTGTCTCTCAACTTGATCGGGTTGCTGGACAGACTCCAGATTGGCGACTTGCATCGCTTCGCGCTTCTAGCATCGCTTGAATATCTCAGGGTAGCTTTGGAGCAATCGTATCGTCAAGACCGGGACCTCGGTTCGAAGCGTTGCGGCGTTGCAGCATCGTGGAGACAGTGACGCACTGGTGCATCATGTTCCTGTTGGCCCGCTGCGGTGCCTGAGAAGTGACGGATCATGTGCAGTATTGGTGTTGAGCAAAAGCAGGTATTGAAAACTTGACGATGCGAAGAATGTCGGGTGTATGTTTACAGAACTTTGTTATGGGACAGATTGATCAGAAGTGAAGTCTACGCTCTCCATGCAAGCAGATAACGCTGTCTATCTAACACAGCGCATCAATCGTAACCCCACTGATACGATGCATACGGATCATACTCTGGGCTCGGCGTCCTCACCCGCGGAGCAGGTTTTCGATTCGCCCTAGCCGTACCTCGAGGAAGCCTGGGGCGTATGGGGACTCGGCATTTTGGACAAGCTTTCATCTCGCAACTTGGGCACTCCAGCAAACAGGTCCACACGTCTGAGCAGTCTGGACAAGCTGTTCGACCCTGTACTATGGGGCCACCAACCGTCGTGGCTGCAACTCGAGGGCCATTCGTGCACTGTGTGTTGGAACGTCTTGGATCGCGCGGATCTCGCAGCTCGCTCTCGATCGAGTCTAGCTTGGTGTTCTGCCAACTTTTTTCGCCATATTTCGTCCTCTTCCTCTTGCCGCTTCTGTTCTGCTGCACGTAATCCTGCCTGCTGCTTACGCCTCGCCTCTGCAGCCTTCCGCTGTTGCTTCTCACGTTGTTCCTGTTGTTGTTCCCAGATCTTCGCTAATCTTTCCCTTTCCGCCCTCTCCTTTTCGAGTCTTTCCCTTTCGTCTTCTTTCCTCACATGCTCCTCTTTGGCCGAGATCCTAGCCTCTGAAATTCTAGTCTTTTGTTCATCGCAAGCGATTGCTGCATCGACCTCTTCCTTGGCCTTATGACACTTCTGTTTTCCTGTTGTAGTTCCGTCTTTCTCAGATGCAGGCGCTGCTCCTTCACGTCCTTTCAATGCGTCTCTCCTGCTTCTCCCTGTCCTTACGAGCTTTGTCCTCTTCGCTCTCTTCTGGCTTTTTATACAGCGGGGACATTAATGATGTTGTCCAGCTGTTCTTCTGTGCCTCGGGTGCTGCCTCGGGTGCCAAGATGCTATCAAGATTTTTAATTTCCTGCTGCAATCTTCTGATGCCTCTTTGTAACTCATATATTGCCGAATCATACACATTCTTTCTGGTCTTCCATCGTGTAGCACGTTCTTCTTTCGACTTCCGCAGAGTAGCGATCTGCGCGGCCTCGCTCGCTATATCTGCCCGTGCAGCAGCTGTAGGTGCTGGACGTGACGTATGTGCGGTTTTGGGGAAGGTTTGTCGCTTTATAGAAGGATAAACGAGGTCGTACTCCCGACGCTTGCTTTCATCTTGCAATGTCTCGTAGGCTCGTTGAAGCTTTGGCATTCCATAAGCATAGACCGCATCATAATGCACAAGTGAACGCTAACTCACTAGTTGGAACGCTGCGGTAGTATCATGCTTGGGGTTCCGGTCCGAATGCAGCTTCAGCGCCAGCCGTTTGTAAGATTTTGAGATCAGCTGCCGTGTCGTACGTACACTGTTCCACTTCAAGGATCGTGTAAAAATCCTCGGTGGTTAGACTTGGTGCCATGCTGCACGGAGGTTCGTGAGATCGACTGTAGGTTCGTCTGGTTCGATTGCACAAACGGGACTTGGCGTCAGTCTACCAAGATCCCGACAAGAAGAGCTGAATGTTGAGGAGAGGTTCACGAGGCTGCAACTTTACGATGCGGCGATGTCAGGGTGGCACAGCATATATGCGTGGTACCAGCCTTGGCAGCGTTTAGCTGCGACAGACAGCCATACTTCCACTGGTGCCGGCGCAAATGAAGACTGTCGTTCTGGTGCCTCAAGTGTGGCTTTGCAATACCATTGAGGCTGAGATTAAGACATGGGTTGCGATCTCAAGCGCTCGATTTGTGTTCAGGACCAGCTCGCCATATGGTACTCCAGAAGGTCGCGCTTGGGTCAGCTTCCACCCTTGAGCGCTCGAACCACAGTCAGCCCATAGGATCCCTATCTAGCAGTTAGTGACAGATGTCGATTCGCAAAGGCTACTGTTGCAGCTTCTCGACGAAGGCCCGATTTGTGATCAAGTTCGATCTTTGTGTATCAGTAGGAATTAGTGCGCCCTGTCATAATGAAACAGGAAGAGATGAACTCAATATGCGTCCCCAATGTCCAATTGACGTACAGCAGTCCTGGTGTATCTGGGACAGAATGCAATGGCGTACCACCTACTCAAGCCGCGTAGTTGCCAGCGATAGTTTGAGGGCTCCTATAATGCCCTGCTCACCGATAGCAGTCTCCAGTACATATGCATTCAAGGACGTGCGTGATGTTTGACGATAGTTTATGCCGGCCAAAGAAGAGTGCACGCAGACTCATGATAGTTGATATAATGGAAAAACAGCATTCGAGATCAAATGCGACAGTGAAAGAAGTAGAGATAGTTCAAATATCCAAGAGAACGCCAGAGGTATCAGCCATTCCTACCCATGATGAGGTGCCATAACGCCGTGCAGTTTCAGGGGACATCATTTTAAAGCAAGCGACAACGACACATCTACTGATGCACCTGGCTCACGTGGCCATTTCCGTGAGTACCACCCCACTCACTCTCGTTGTCGCTCCCAACGTCCGTCCATGAGCTTGGTGTTCTGGCGCCGGTCGCATCCTCGTTGCTAAGCTCGCTGAAGCCAGCTTCTGAGAAGCCAGCGTCGGTGAAGCCGCCCTCAGAGAAGACCTCAGAACGCGCGTCATGATCAATATCATTCTGCATGCTGAGGATGCCAATGTCATCAGCGTTGCTACCTGCGACAGATGCGCCTGTGACGATGGAGTGTGAACGCTCAGAGCGAGGCGTGAGAGTGCCCGTCGACATGTGGTCAGCTTCGTAGTCGAAGAACTGGGTCTGAACGAGGGGATCCTGCGTGTGCGACGCGTCTGATGTGAAGGAGTAGAAGGATTGCGCGGCTTGGTCAGTCTCTTCGTGGCTTTCAGGCTCTACGTGGGCAGCTTCCGGCGTCAGATCGATGAGTGTTGCGGCCACGGCAGGAGGAGTATTGGCTTCAAGAGTAGCAGAACGATCGCGCGTTCCAGGCTCGACGTAGTTGAGAGGCTTCGGTGAGGGCGCCTCGTCGTCGCCGACATCAAAGAGCACGTTCTCGTCGGAGAAGGGGTTCGACATAGCGGCGGCGGCAGCGGTGCCAGCTGCGAAGCCGGCCGCACCACGCTTCCTAACACTGCCCTCTGAAGTGTCGTTGCCAGTAGCCTTGGTGTCCTTCTTGAGCATGCCGTCGCTGCCCACCATGGTGTCGAAGCTCTGGGATCGGTCTGCCCTCGACCGCCTCTCTGCCATTTCCATGTTCTCGCTCCCAATCCTAGCCAGCTCGTCCAAGTCGACCGCCACACCCTCCTCCCTGGCTCGCCTGATTAGCTCATTCCTGTTGCGCTTGACCAGCTCTTCCCTCCTGCGCGTCCTCTGGTCGAAGTCATAGGACGATTCGCTGGGCCGGCGAGGCTGGATGTCATCGCCGAGGTTGTGGAGGGCGACGGCAATCTTACGGCGGGACTGATCGACCCATGCGCGGACTTGAGGAGACTCGTAGATGGCGATGCCAGCAGCAACGACGATGGAAGCAGCGATGATGATGCCTGCAGCGAAAGGGTGGTTAGGTCGAGGCCGAGTGCGTTGGAATGGAGAGGCAGCTCTCACGCCGGATCCTGCAAGCAGGTTGGCAAGAGTAAGATGACACCACAGGTCATGGAACGAGGAAATACAAGGGAACGCAGTCGCGCCGAAGTGAACACGACAGACATGCATAGCTTTGAGAGCTACGTACCTTTGGCTAGTGGCGCAGGCATGGTGCGGGCTTCCGAGACAGTGCCTCTCGATGTGAGGACAATCTAAAAGGAACTACGATGAATGGCCAAGGTGAAGAAATATAAGAATTGCAGCCTAAAGGCTCGTGGTTGAAGAAGAGGAGGACAGCCAGCCCAGAGGACTGTGGTCGTAAGAGCCGCCACCGACACAGCCGCGCCGCGTCGTCGACGATCATCCATGGAACCGGCTTTGGTGGGGTCGCGTGAACGCCCGATCCCGCGGCACGCTAGCGGAATTCGGCGATTCTTGCGCTGATGTGGATTAGTCAGCACTTAATCTGCTTCCTCGAAGCCTTTTTCCTCTCTTTTGCTCATCTGACTTGGCACGTATGAACCCTCTGCAGCGCTCGCTTTTCTCTTGATATATAAAGCATTTGGTGCGCTAGCTAACGGGTCTGTAGAGACCAGATGCGACGGGCTGCTGATAGACCAGTATCTGGTTTGTCTCTCCCACAACATCAACGATTGTCATCTCTCCACAGCATTTCATGTCTTCATATTGTTCTCACCTACAGTCCTGCATATTCTTCATCAGCTTCACTTCTTCCTCTCTTCAATCTCTCCATCTCCTCGCTCACAACCATCGTTCTGACCTTCCTCCACCTATCACTCAATTCAACCATATGCTTCAAAACAACTAGAATCGCATCACACACCCATGGATCTATCACGTTTCCTTGAATCATTTGATATCGCAAGAAAGTGTATGCGTCCGCAACCGCATCAGTATAGCGAAGGCGAATGTCTAGCAGTCCATCTGGGCACGCTGTGTCCCGGAGGGGTGGCGTTCGACGAGATGTGAATTGGAGGGCATTTAGATCTTGATCCACGATGAAATATATCAGCGGAGTTGGAGGATCAAGGCGAGACCTTCTGAAGGTTTTATGCTGGTGAGAAATGACAGCACGATACCTTCGTGGCTCTTGGCGAAAGTAGTATACATGCGCTATTCATATAGCGAATGACAGGCTCATTTCTGCGCTGGGCGAAGCAAGATCTGGCAGCGATGTAGCAGTACGTGGTGTTCAAGTTAACGAGATTTTGGGCGTGAAAGCATGCACGTTTCAGGCACTCAACATATAGACGAAGGATGGTCAAGGAGCCATCATGTGAGTTGTTAACATAGCAGCGATCCTGAGTGAGCAGGAATTCAAGGCGTTGTTGGTTTAAGCACTCGCATCGAATGTCATGATTTGAATGATCGCGAGCATGACCCCAGATCCGATCGAAAGCGCGACCAAGCACTTCAGGCACGTTCGAAAATCCAAGTCGCGACTTGGGCCGTCATTTGCACACTTCGTGTAGATTGACCATCTACCTTATCTCCGCCTCAAAGCGGAGTTCCCGGTTCCAGCACGCTGATACAATTTCGTCCGTCTCGGTTAGGCGAGCTGAACGCCGTTCACATCGGTGCTGCTGTCATTGGTTGGCGGCTAACGAGCTGAACGTCTGATCGTCAGACTCAGCCTCGTATTATTTGACTTGGAAGATACGATGCGCAAGGGCAGGATGGTTAAACATAAAGAGCGGGCGGGACGTGGGGCGTGGGTCGCGGTGTTGGTGGTACAAAGACGTGCTTTGATCGTTGAACTCTCTTGTGAAGAGGCGGGACTTGTGAACCACGATATCAGCTATCGATACCTGCCATAACACTTTCGCAAACCTCTCCCTCGCAAACAATCGACTCCCTCCGTCCAAAGATTACCTGAGTTACGTCCATCCGCCATGCTCGACACCACCCTCGCCCTCCTCCACCGCAGCGCAGCAGCCGCACTTACAACGTATCACTCTCTCATCCTCCCCCCAAAACTCCACACTGACACCACATAGCACCCTCAATCCTCGCGCCCCAAAGAAATCCAAATCCAAGTTCAAATCCAAAAAAGTAAAAGTCGGCAGCGGCTCCATCGAGAACTGGAAACTCGCACTCATCATCATCGGCAGCATCATCGCTGCATGCTTGCTCGCGTATGCTGCGTGTTGGTTCTACAAGCGCCGGCAGGCGAAGAAGAGGTTGGTGGGCGACGAGGAGAAGTTGAAGCCGGAGGTGAATGGGCCTGGGGAGGAGAGGGGGAGTTTGGAGTATACTGTTGCGGGCGCGGGAGCGGGTGGAGTAGGGAGATATGAGGATGGACATACGAGAAGGGATGAGTAAAGGAATATGGTGTATCGTGTTTCCTTTAAAGGGCGGTAAATGCCCTACCCAAATGTCCGCGCGATTATGTTCCAAGCATTCCTTTCCCCATATGCTCTACCTCAATATCCAAGCGACTATGTCCCAAGCAGTCCTCTCCCATTATTCCAACTCATCTTACCACCGACGCCCATACACATCGTACCGCTTCCCATCTACATCGAATCCATGCTGGCGAGGACGCTGCGATGTGACATCACGACGTGGATCTGGCGGTCTTGTAGCCTGATTCTGCCGACCATATATAGCGTCTTGTTCGGATGGCCGTAGGTTCTCCGCCCATGGAAGCGCAGGCACGCTCCAAGGCCGACTCGACGGTCCGCCATGCTGAGGGTGGGACGAGTGTTGACGAGGTGGGGCAGGAGCAAGCATGCGTGGCCCGGCTGGAATTTTCGTGCCCCTTGGTGGTTGCAAGTCGGGCTCTTCTAGATGCGGACACTTCGGCATACGGTAAGGCTTGTTGGGGTCTGGTACTGCAGGAGCCGAAGGTACATCGGCTGGCTCCTCCTTGACCTGCGACTCCTCATCGGCCATCTCAACTTCTGCGCTACTCGACCTCCTTGCAGCCCACTTTGCTTCTAGTTTGCTCTTTGCGACTTCTTGCTGCCTGCTGGCTTGCCGAAGTTCTGCCTTTTCGATACCCAGCTTAAGCGCTTCGCTGACCACACGATGGAGTGCCACGAAAGGAAACGTTAGCATATGTCGGATGGGGAAAGTATGGTTCAACAAAATCTCCTCTGTGTCTAGGTTCAAATGCAGCTGGCTTCTAGGCAGCGAATCTGTGGTGCAATTGGTCTGATGAGGGTGACGCTGCTTGTGTTCAATCTTGAAATCGTCAAAACAACCTTTCGACCGCCACTCTTCCAGAGCATTGCGATCCAGATTCTGGGGCCCGAAAGGTTTGAGAGGCTGCCGAAGCGCGCGGACTAACGACTGAGTGTGCAGCACATTGAGGTCCAGCTTCGGAGTAAATGATTCGCAGATGCCAATGTACCACGCCAGACATTGCGTGAGATCGCGTGCATCGAGACCTGCGGGTAATTTTTGTAACCCTCGCAAGAGATCCTGGAACGTCGGCAGGGTGAAGCCTTTACGCATGGCCTTGATGTGAGGGCCCATATCGAGCTGATCTGTTCGGAGGTTTCTATCTGATTTACCCTTATGTGAACCAGTCTTGAAACCGGGTATCGAAGTCTTCACAGTGTCGCGCTGATGATGGTTCATGTAGACCGGCGGCATGTAATGGTCGGGAGTGCCGCGGAAATGAGCCTGGAGGAACATGTTAACCATGAACAGCACCTGCATAATTGCTAAGTGACATACCTGCATGCCCATGATGTCTGCTCCGCGGTAGTCATTGTTGGTAAATCGTAACATGACACCCTTCCAACGTACATGATGGGGGTAGAATGCGCAGATCTCTTTGGCAGAAAGCGGTATACCAGATGGGAAGATGGCATCGATGGGGGTCGCACCGAAGTACCAACCGTAATTGTCTCCGAGCTCTTTCACATCCTTCGCTTTCGGATCGCGTAGTGTTGAGCGGACGTCTTTCAGGTTGGTGGTGTAAGTCTCATCCACCCAATCGCGCTGGTAGAGAGGGAACGTGTAAAGCGACTCGATCGAATCCAGGACGTGTGGTGTATGAACTGTCATTGCCCTTCTTGAGGTAGCTGACGTGCGCGGAGAAGAGGCCAGTGGCGTAGCGTTCTGGACCTCCACGGGTCGGTCCATAATGCCTGGGGTCGACGACGGCTGCGCGGGCTGCCAGAGTATTTCCTGAAGTTGCGCTTTGTTCTTGCCTGTGAAGTGCAACCGCACAGTGAGGCCTTTGATACTGTACTGCGACTCGCCGGTGTCCGCATCCGCCTTCTCTTTGCGCGTGTAAGTTGCGACTTGTGCCCATGCATACTTCCTCATCGTCATTGGCTTATACCCTATCTTCTTCTGAGTCTCTGCTGCTGGCGACCTGGACATTCCAACTGATGCTGTGCATTTCGGGGTATGCGCAGCACCAGCTACTTCGTCGGTACCCGTGTCGCTTTTCAGGCCGCTGCTGCTCCGGACTCCTTCCTGTGTGCTTCCAATGGTTTGCCCTTGGAAGTCGAAATCCATAGTATCCCACACCGATCGCGCTTTCGGCGCGTCCTCGAAGTCATCGTGCTGAATGACACCGGTAGCGTAGCGCCAGTCGCGCGTCTTGGGTATCCATGTTGAGTTGCGCTGGGGCCGGGATTGGCGCGCAAGAATGTCTGCTTCAGACTTGACGGTTTGGCTGTCGTGAGTACCCATTTCAGGCTTGATCGCGAATTTATGCAACGTGGAGGATTGAGTTGAGAGGTGAGGGCGTGAACAGAGTGTAAGAAATATGTCGAAAGCAGCTATACTGAGGGCTAAGCGATAATGACGTGACGAAGTCATGGGTTTCACTCTCATCGTGAGCGTTTTGATGAAGTGAAAGCGCTAGCGACCTCTGATACTACACCGAGCGACATGTTGATTCGTGTTCGCCATCGTCTTGCGATAAGTGTAGGCTATATAACCCTATTGAGGGGAAGTCCTGAATGGGTTTCAAGTGACAGTTTGCAAGGAGATATTGAGGAAGAACCCTTTCCAAATGTGCTGATAACAGAACGGCGATCGTGCGCCACGAAGACTCGCGATTCAATGCAATCTTCTATTCCATTTCCCTTGAATCCTATGTCGCAATGACATTAAAAAGAGAACAGAGGATTCTGGAGCCTCTTCCGGAGGCTGCAAAAGTGGTAGTCTCGCTGTACCCGAGCAAAGAAAGATGGCGAACAGGATGCTGATTCTTGAGCTGTGCGCTCGCCAACGCCGACGGCAGAAGGAACTCATGGGAATTATCATCGAACGGAGTTCTACATTTTGTTCATTAGTCTTTGGTCTTTTCAACGAGTAGGGACAGTCTGGTCCGCGTTGACGGCAGCGTAGCTAGCCGTGATAGGCACAGCAAGGTCAAACTGGGGCTACCGCTGCCAGAAGCCCACGCTTCGTCGATGAGATGATGTTGAGGGCATATCGGCAGATGTGAGACGTAAAGGAATGCTACCTCGTGTAGGAAACGATGATTGACCTCGTGGTGTTGACAAGAGATTCAGTCTCTCGGCTAATCCTTCCTCGTCGGATGGTTACGTCACGCCTTCCGACCGAGGTCTACGCGACGAGCTCCTGCAGTATCCGATGCGGTTCCGCCTCGACATTCTTACATTCACTTCCAATCCGTGAGACTTATTCGACTGCAACTCAATCAAGCTGTTCAGAGCTCTAATACATTCAGCAATGTCGACAAAGACAGTCCCTGTATTGACCCTCGATGGCGCCAAGGTCGCGCTGGCGGCCGCCGAAGCGCGCTCCAAGGAGATCAAGATGCCAATGAACATTGCGGTTGTTGACAACGCGTGCCATCTCCTCGCATTTGCACGGATGGAGGGCGCGAAATTCACATCAATCAACATCGCAATCGACAAGGCCTACACAGCAGCTGGTCATCGCGCACCCACCTCAATCTACAAAGAGAATGTCTGGCCCGGGGGTCCTGCATATGGCATAAACCACAGCAACAGCGGACGCTTTATGACTATCGCGGGTGGTGTTCCAATTGTCAAAGATGGAGTAGTTGTCGGAGCCGTTGGATGCTCAACAGGGTTACCCAGCCAGGACGAGGATGTCGCGAAGAGAGGGGTTGAGGCTGTCGAAAGGAGCTTTGGTGTCAAAGCGAAACTGTGAAGCTTAGAGACGAGACGGGAACAAACTTGCCGAGAATTAGAGAAACAACTATGGAGTTTCAGCACCCTTTCCCCAAAAGGAAAGACGCCAATTCATCAGGTTTCCCAATACCACAATCTGCTTACCTTGACCCACGTTCTCTTACCTTTTCGGCACGCGCATCTGCTGGGATGACGACGATTTCTAGTACAATGCAGCCTTACAGTGTCATGTTTTCACGGCCATGTTGCCAGCGATCCTTCGGCCACCCACTTAGGCCCGGGCAATTTCCGCACGCACATCCTTGAAACTCCAGTGTATGCAACCACCAGAAGACGCCATTCGTCAATGCAACGCCACTAGAACCGTTGTGCTCACTGACTTGCCAAACAGATGACTAGCAGCGGGTACTGACAGGGAGCTGTCCTGGATGTTTCCTCTTTCTTAATTTAGCATGTTTGATGGATGCGACATGGAGATGGATGCAACTAAGTAAGTCGTATAGTCACATGCACCAAACGGTTCGCTATCCTTCTGCCTTCTATCTTTCATACGAAGCTCGAAGATGCGTTCAACACTGTTGCTGGTGGTTGGCTTTCTGGCGTCATGGGTTGCAGCTTCACCTACCCAGGCAGTCGAGGAGCGACAGAGTACGAGCCGCTATGTATTTGCGCATTTCATGGTTCGCGATTGTCAAAATGCTTGCCAGATTTTACTAACAATATCAGATGGGCATTGTGGGCAATCGTGTGAGCTCTGATGCCTACGATGCGGAATTTCAACTTGCAAAAGCAGCTGGCATCGACGCATTCGCATTAAACATGGGACCTGATGTTACGAACACCCAGCTAGGTTACGCCTACAACAGTGCCGAGCGTGTTGGGATCAAAGTGTTCATCTCTTTCGACTTCAATAGTGGCCTGTTCAGCACAAGTGATCCAGGTGCTGTAGCGGACAGAATCAAGGCGTTCAAGGACAAGCCGGCTCAACTAAAGGTCGACAACAAGCCTTTCGTCTCGACGTTCTCAGGTCCAGGCCTCGATGTTACCACGGTTGAAGCAGCTGCAGGAGCTGATATCCTCTTTCTCCCTAATTGGTACATCGGCAACGACCAAACGAACACCGATGGGTTCTTCAACTGGATGGGCTGGCCATCTGACGGCAACAACAATCCTGGAACGACTGGTCCAGATAATGACATCTGGGGCGATGCTGCCTACGACAAGTACACTGGATCGAAAGATCGCTACATGGCACCTGTTTCACCATGGTTCTCCACGCATTACGGCGACTGGGTGAGCTACCAAAAGAATTGGGTCTTCCAAAGTAACAATCTATGGTTCACTCGATGGAACGAGATCCTCACGCTTGGTCCGCGCTTCATCGAGATTGTTACCTGGAACGACTATGGTGAGTCGGCTTATGTCGGACCGTTAGCAGGACAGCACGTTGATGATGGACACAGCAAGTGGGTCAACGACATGCCTCATGGTGGCTGGCTTGAAATGGCAAAGCCTTACATTGCCGCATACAAGGCTGGTTCAACCAGCCTCACCATCACGGATGAGAAGTTAGTCTACTGGTACCGCCCTACACCAAAGAGGATTGCATGCAGTGGTGACACCCTGGGTAAGCCCAATGGTTGGGACCTCATGACCGACGAGGTCTTTGTCGTCGCTCTACTTAAGGCCGCGGGTACCGTTACTATCACCTCAGGCTAAACAACAAAGGACTTCGATGCACCCGCTGGCGCTACCCTTCTCAAGATGCCCATGGCCGTCGGCACGCAGAAATTTAGTCTCAAGCATGGCTCGACCGAAGTCTTCTCTGCCACGTCTGAGCGCGACATCGTTGACACATGCCCATGTGGCATCTACAACTTCAACGCATATGTCGGCACTGTACCTGCATCTGCTCCAGATGTGCTCGTCGACATTGTTGCGATCACTTCCAGTGTGCCCTCAGGCTATCAATGCGCAGCGACGCCATCGCTTCCCATTCGCGCTGCGGCTGCGCAGGTCACGGGAAGTACCTAGTCGCAAGGCCGCGTCAGAAAAAGACGCTAATACCAATGGGATTGCGGCACCACCTGTGGTGTGGTCAGGCGCCTCTCCATAAAGCGCCTAATGTGTGGGTAATCTCATAATCGGTGGGAGAGGATTTCCTTTAAGAACGGTGCGTCGCATATATTCAAGATTATATCGCCAGGATCATTTGGCGGAGGCTGGTCCCATCTCCAGACTACGGATGAACATCAGCATTGGCTCATTGAATCCGTTATGTTCCCGTGACCTTTTTGGTGTATGCACAGACCTTGCCTTCCCTTACTCGGGTCACCCTCCCTTCCTTCCTCTAACATACCTACCACAACACTTTATCCGCCTTCATGTTCTTGATCACGTTCCCAAGAATGGATTCTTGACGTCACCAGCCTCGACACACTGCAGCTCTTCTGGGGTTAGAGTCGTAAATCGGTCCGCCTACGTGACTGGGGCGAAGTTGACCCCCGAAATCCAAGCAGACCACGCGCCGATATTATGAGCCCGGCTTCCTCCAATTGGGTTGCAGACGGTCTTTGAAAGGTGAAGCGCTTCGTGCTTTGCGCAGCGGATGCCCAAAGAATTTCCATGCTCTTTACGTGTCCTAGCAGAGTACGCGCAACGAACGAACTTCCCGTACACGGATCCTTGGTCACCCAGCCGACCTACCTTGGGAATGATCCAGGCACGTCATTGGTGTCCAATATCGCAATCCGTATCTATGAGTGAGCGAGCCATCATACCAGGCATTCGGAGCATTATAAACAGTTCCATTATCGGTAGGACTGAAGAGTATGACCGCCCCTTGTAAAAGAAATGCGACACATTCTTCTAGGGACGCGAAACATTATGGAGAAGTCTTGACGATCTGCGGTGTCAGGAAATGAAGGTGACGAAAGCTTTGGTGGAGTTCTTCAAGCGAACCAATCGCAGATCCATTGACGCCACGTCGTAAAAAGGTCCGACTCCGCGGTCAGTTACCTGCGACCTTATCGCGACCACGACTCATCCATTGTACTTTACTTCCACAACTGTACAAAAGCGCAGTGCAAGAGTGTGACAAGTTGAGAGACTCGCGTCACATAGCCCTGCTATCGCGGTGTGAACTCCAATGATATCGAGGCGAGTGGAAACTGGGACGTGCCGTGCGGGAGCGATGATCAGCCCTGCACGTTTTCGCATTAGGTCGGGCTCGCGCAGGATTTATGCCTCCTGAAAAGCCAATCACAGGAGAGTCCCCTAACCATACGGGCTTTCTGCGGCGCCTTTTTTCTCGTGATCTGGGGTATCAACAATTGCGGCAGGAATCTGTATCTTTCGACGCAGAAGTTGCGGCGCAGTACTTATTATCGTAGGAAGGCTTCACCCGAAGTCCGAAGATCGTGTTTCGACAAGCAAAACCTACCGCGCTGCTCTAAAGTATTGGATCGTAGCGATCTTGGGGATCCTACTAAGCGCATCAACCAACCAAAGACTGTTATTTAGGGTGGCCCAATCCACAACTGTAGAGGATCGGAAGCGACATTAAAGCCATGCCCGGCTTACTCTGCGTCTGGGCTAACCTGCCGGACGATGCCATAACATGGTATGAGGATGAATGGCTACCAGACATGCGCGAGCAAAACTCCATACATACGCTGCACTCTCAGTATACTACCAATGGCTTCGAAGGAGAGCCGATTGGGCAGCTGGACTCGCCTTGGCCTTGGTGTGCCGTGTACGATGTCCCAGATGTTCGCAAGGCTACGGAGGCCTGCTACAATAATCGGAATTTTCCGCCAGAAGAGATGCTCGCGGGTCCGCTCAAGACCGCGCGCTTCGACACGAAGACCTACAAGGAGCTAAGGAGATGGCAGAATGGAGGTTGGAATGGAGGTAAGTGGTTTGATGGTCATGGTTCAACCAGCGCTAACCACCAAATAGATCCAACCCAGATTGGCAGCGTAACCTTGATGGAATGGCGTGCATTGAAAGACAAGGAGCAAGAAATTCTGCATTGGTATACGACCTATCTAGCGCCTCAAGTTTCTTCTTCTGATCAGGTCCTCCGTTTCCGGTTATTTGAACTCGACAATGCAACCGTGCTCGAAGGCACAGAACACTCGACCACAGAGAAAGATGCTTTGCACACATACTTCACGGCCGTGGAGTTTGATACGGAAGATTGGCCTTGGGAATACGTTATTGCGCTGGCTGAGAACGAGAAGTGGAGGGAGTATTTTGAGGGACAGAAGGAAGTTGTAAGTCGAGTCTCACCGCCTGTTTGACAGGTCAGCTTACAAATGAACAGATTTGGCAAATCAGCCATTATTTGGTAAAGAAGTGCTATACGGAAGCCGGAGTTTTCGACATCGACAAGGATGTGAGTAGCGATGAATCACCTCCTGGATCATCTGCAGGACCTTCCTCTGGATGAATCGAATTGAATCACCGCATTTTATTCAAGATCAGCAAGGTAGCAGGGAGTTTTTTGATTGCCAATCTATATTGGACATGGTCAGATACCCGTGGATGTTTTCGATACTCCTTCTTCAGGAACTAGGCAATTGTCACTATCATCAAGCTCGATTAGTCCCTATGCGGCCAACATCCATTTGAAAACCTGTGGTGCTCGTGGATAATTACCTACCTGGAATTGATATCTTCTACTTAGAATTCACGAGCAACTGAGGAAGGAGTTTGAATGTCAACAAGGCACATTACCTACATGATGTCCCGCTCTTGCGTATAGCGCTGACTCTTAAGACTTTTCATTATCGATGCGATTGCGGCTCGAATTATGAGTGATACGTCGCGTCTTCGGAGCCACGCTTCCCCTTCTTTCCCGTCTTTAACTGGCCGCGGTCTTCCTCCCATGCTTCAAGCATGACTTCTGTCATCCGCAGGAATTCGCCTTCCGGCATGCCCAGGGCTTCCACAAGCTCATTGCAAAATTCCAGCGACTTTTGTACATTTGCGCTGAACTTACCCCTTGGAGTACCCAAATCTAGCTGGTAGTACACCATGGTAGGTTCGGGATCGCGTCTATCGTATGTCCCATTCTGCAGCTGGAAACCATTACGGTTCCGCAGTCGTCGCAAAAAATAGGCTTGTTCGGCTTGTGCAAGCCAATCTCCGTATGGGATGAACTCCAAGCAAATCTGACGCTCTCGAAGGTCGAAAAAGATACGTGCTGTCTCGACGACCCGCCGGCCGCTGCCATCTTCCATGGCGAATGCGTTCATATTTTCAGCTGGCTTCTTGTCCCATATCTGCCGCATCCATACGCATCGACGGCTCGGAAGTTTATCAATGTAGCTGTCGGACGGCCATGCCAGCTTTTCGATGCCACCGGCGATGCCATCAGTAATTGGCATGAAGAGATCGTTATACGTGAATTTGCCCTTGGGCGCGGGATGATCCAGGACGTTATATGCCTCATTCTCGGGCATACCATACCAGACGAGAATCCGCGCATCCGGTGGTTCAGGAGGCGTGAAGTATGCGAACTGGAACCCACACGTTCCTCCAGCCGCGATGCCACCGAGTGGGACTTTAATCGCGTATCCATGGGCGACGGGATCCAAGACGATGCAGAAATCTGGCAGACGGAGCATCGCGACGCAGTGATATTCGCGCGAGCTCTTAGCCTTCTGCTTGAAATTGTCTGTCGCAAGCTCCACATGAGCAGCGTATCCGCCGAGCCCATTCTTTCGTAAGTGGTGCT
This sequence comes from Setomelanomma holmii, assembly GCA_010015745.1. NCBI lineage: Eukaryota > Fungi > Ascomycota > Dothideomycetes > Pleosporales > Phaeosphaeriaceae > Setomelanomma > Setomelanomma holmii. The sequence continues at coordinate 136,696 of ML978232.1, forward strand.
TGAAGTAGCGTATGCAATCGTTAGCCATGAAGAGGCAGTTTCCGTAGGTATACTTTTGGATCAGGGTTTGGTCGATGCTACCATCGGCACCATTTGCACCGTTCCTAAGTTAGTCTTGATATGGCGGAATACTTCCCACGTGTGGAAGTTGGAGTAACATGGCCGCCGTTTGACTCGCACATGAAAGGCCACGCTGTTGGCAATCTTAATCACGCGATCTTCCTTCTTCTTTATATGATCGAGTTCACGGAGTCGATCTTGGGGCTTGTATATTTGTGTTGTGAGCTGCTCCAGAGCCTCCCGTGGGACCTTCAACTCTCGGACCATCGTCTCAACATGCTTCTTGTGTTGGGATGCACTCGCCATTTTTGCAAGCGTGAAGGTTTGGTTGAAGATGCAGAGTTGATGGGAATTGCTCTGAGTTCAGATGGAGGTTTCGAGCATGCATCTTATGGGTGGGAGAAGCTCTGCGTTTCAGATTCCACGAAGTGAAAGTGGTCGACATCGTGATGACACAAGGGGCAGCATCGTGAATGCACGAGGTCAAGCGTTCTCCAACGGCAAGCCGCACCCCAAGGTACGACCAGGCTCCAGCTTCACTGCGACACTTGGGGGTCGGTCACATCCCGAAGAATCTTGCGCGATACCAGAATCTCTAGCTTCGCGGAGGCTCGAGGTTCGAGTACTCCAAGATGCTGGATCCGGATACCATCTGGGACGAGTACAACGTTAGTCTCATCCCCATATTTCCAAGGCTCAGTGTTGCGTCAATCTCAAGAATGGAAGTATATACAGTCGATGACTGTGTGTGTATACATCATGCGACAAGTTGGCTTCAGCGAGGCCAGCGGATCGACCATGGCTCAGCGAAGTCGCAACTTGGAATTGAGCCGGGCGCCAGACAAAGGCGAGAACCAACAAATTGAGGCACGACATCCTCTTATGTAGCTGCCGAGCGTACGTTTGCCAATCTGTTCATCCAAGGGTAGCAAACCGACGTCAGGCAGCTAACAGATGCTCGTTCAAGGATTCGTTTTCTTGTTGCCATGGAAAGTGTCATTGTGCTCTTATCCTTCAATGGCAAGTATTGAAAGGAAGGTTTGCTTTCATCTCATAGTCGTTGTAACGCAAGCTGCTTTCTGCCTTCAGACTAGACGAACCCGCATCATAGTTTGACACCACACCCGCACAACATACAGCTTATCCGCGTCCGTAGCCGCTTCGTACTCGGCCTCGCCGAGTTTTCGAACAAGATCGACGGGACATACTTCACCGTGTGGGATCTTGATCCTCCGGATCGATTCGTACACTCCGACGGATGTGTATCCTACCAGTCCACACGCACCTATCACACGTTGATCAGAAAATGTTGGTGATCCCAGGAAGATACACGTACCTGCAACAGGCTTACACACTGCGTTTCCCAAGCCCTTCCCTATGCCAATCGCAAATCCCACCATGCCATTCTTCTGTGCGCCTTGTGCTGGCTTCGCAATCATATCCAGCAAACCATCGCTAAGTCCATACCCGAAACTCTACATGCAGTCAATCACCGTCCATACAGTGTGTTTTCATTTGATCGCGCTGAGAGAACTTACCTTAGCACTGACAACACACCCACTTCTAAATCCTGTAACATTCTCATACTCCCTGACCTCCTCACCCCACGCCTTGGGCAAATTATGAAACCCCCTCGTCATCCCATTCATCGTCAACACCGGCGTCTTCAAACTCGCCGTTAAAATCCGTCCCAGCCCTTTACCACTCTCCACAACTACTCTAGCAGCCGGGTGCGGTGCGCGCTTGAGTTTGCCCGCGGTAACGGGCTGCGTGATGTCGTCGCGGTGCGTGCGTTGCGAGTCTTCGAAACGTGTGAGCATTGGGGTGGCTTGGCGACCGAGTTCGACGGGGCCGGCGACGAGACCGAGGGAGATCTCGCCGATGGTATCATAGATACCTAGGAGGAGGCCGGAAAGCGGATCGGTGGGGTCGCGGCGGGTAGATGGGTGTTGGGACATTCTTGGTGGGAGTCAGCCGTGGGTTGGAAGACGAGTGAGTGAATAATGGGCCTGGAAATGTATATGTGTGTTGCAAGACAGGTCACTTACAGTTCCAAGTCTTTAGCCCCTATCAAGCCTTCTTTGCTCAAGACGGCGGCGGCGAGAGGTGATAGAGCCATCTTCTTGCCCTTCACGAGCCATATTGCTGGTCTGTCATGCAGGATACTGCATGCTCGTGCACCCACAAGCGCAGCTGTGACCGTAGGTTCAGTCAGGTAGTGCATCAGTTGCGGAGTAGGTCCCGTCGGTGCAACAAAAGCCGTATGTTCTCGTGCGCGCTGTTGCAGCACGTGTAATGGCGTCGATGGGCGTTGAGATGAATGTACGCTTGTTGGTCGTGGTGAGGTCGGCACAAGAGTTTCGTGCTCAAAAGAAGATACCGAATTTCGTGAAGGGTTTGGGCTTATGATTTTCTCATCTCGAGTTGCTTCTGCATCTACCATCACTTCGCCATCGGCTACGGATTGCATGTATGCTGGGGGTGTGATGGTGTAGAGGTCGGCATTGCTCATGACCTCTGCATTGTGAACAGATCTATCATCGACTGCTGTTCTTCACGTCAGTACGTAGCCAGGAATTAATCAAGACTTTTTACTTACCATCATCATGAATCGATCTGATACTTCCAGCATTCTGATTCGCGCTTCCAAGATGCGTTGTCGCCTTACCAACAACAGTTCCGACTGGCGTAGTTGTTGCGGTCATTCTGAATTATTCCGGTACCAAGACTCCAGGCTCCGCAAGGAACGTTCACGTCCATGTCAGACAGTCGCTTATGTATCTCTGCCTCGGCATCTCCATGTCAGCCTTGGCCAAAACAGACGCGTGTCGTTGTATGTAACGAGTTACGCTAGGCGTTGTAAAGGAGGCGCAGCAGTCCGCCTGAACTTCTGATTGGTCGACATCTCGCAACCACGGCTGTGCCTGGCACTGTGGATCTATGTAGACTTTGACGATATGCACACGCGACGCGGGGCTCGCAAGGTGTGCCTAATGGGGGAGAAGGCTGGAAAATATGTACATGATGTTTTATTTGAGCATGAGACTAGTGTTCGACCATCAGCGCCTCAAGCTATGGAATTACATTCTGATAAATCAACGTCTATAGACGGATGTTTGTGTCGTCACTGATGTAGAAGCCCGACAGTGATGCTGCTAAAATCAGGCCGAGGTCTGAGGAGTATGCTCCAGCCTGAAGGCACTCGCTGAACCAGAATATTGCGCCATTTATAACCTACTTCACAAGCGAGTCGCCCACCTTGCCACGCCCCCACCAAAACCTATCACCATCTACAGTAGCAACGCGATGTCTTAACAACACAACCAGTTACTCCCTCTAAAAGAGACTCGAATACAGCTTGCGCTTAAGGCTATTAAACAAGACGCAAATCTCTCTAAACAACGCGCTGCTAAGATCTATAACGTTCCTCAGAAGACGCTTGCTGACTGACGCGCTGGAAAGCAGTCTCGACGCGATTGCACGCCCAATAACCGAAGGCTGAGTCCAGTAGAGGAGGACGTGATTGTTCAGGAGATACTTAGTCTTGCTGGGCGAGGATTTCCGCCCAGGCTTGGCGCTGTGAAGGATATGGCCGATCAACTGCTCAAGGAGCGCGGCCAGCGGCCGGTGGGCGTTCACTGGGCCAACAACTTCATCGAACATCGCCCTGAGCTCAGAGTCAGTTTCAATCGCAAGTACGATCACAAGAGAGCTCTCTGCGAAGATCCTGAGGCTGTACAAGGCTGGTTCCGACTTGTACAGAATACAAAGGCTAAGTACGGCATCCTTGATGAAGACTCATACAACTTTGACGAGTCTGGCTTCATATGGGCATGATATCAGCCGAAGCAGTTGTTACAGGCTCTGAGCGTCGAGGACGGCCGAAGACGGTACAGCAGGGTAGTTGAGAGTGGACTACCGTCATCTAAGGCATCAACGCGACTGGGTGGGCGATCCCACCCTTTGTCATCTTCCAGGGCAAGAACCACCTCTCTGCCTGGTACAAGGAGGAGAGCCTGCCTTCAGACTGGGTTATTGCAGTCTCTGAGAACGACTGGACAACAAATACGCTCAGTCTAGAGTGGTTGAAGCACTTTGACGCTCATACAAAAAAACGTACTGTGGGCACAGTACGTTTGCTCTTTATTGACGGCCACGAGAGCCACAACTCGCTCGACTTCCAGCAGTACTGCAAGGACAACAACATAATTACTCTCTGCATGCCTCCTCACTCATCGCACCTCTTGCAGCCTCTTGATGTGGGTTGTTTCTCTCTATTGAAGAGGGCGTACGGGCACCAAGCCAAGAACTTGATGCGCAATGGGATCAACCACATCACCAAACTTGAGTTCTTGCTCTGCTTTATTACTGCTTCCAAGGAGTCTATTACCAAAAGCAATATCCAGGGAAGCTTTCAAGGCGCTGGCTTAGTTCCACTTGACCTAGAGGCGGAGAGATCGAAGATGGACGTCCGCCTTTGTACGCCCACACTACCTACCGCTAAAGACAGTCCCTGGTACTCGCAAACACCAAGCAATACCCTAGAGTTTGGGTCGCAATCAAAGCTAATTCAAGAGAGAATTCTAAGGCATATAGACAGCTCACCTACCTTAATAGTTGATGCAGTTGAAAAGTTCCACAAAGGCGCAGCGATGATGGCGCATTCTATAGTGCTAATGGCTAAGCGCAACACAGAGCTTGAAGCCGCCAACAAGGCCGCCTCATGCTGTAAAGCACGCAAGAGAAAGCGTATACAGGCAGAAGGAGCTCTTACAGCTAAAGAGGGCGTGCGCTTAACTACCTTGAAGAAGTTTGCAGCGCGTAGTAATAGGAAGAAGGCAAAGAAGAGCGCACGCACTGAAGGCAGTGAGCTAACTCAAAGGCGCTGTGGACGCTGCGGTGAGGCCGGGCACAACTTGCGCACATGTAAACAAGAAGCAGAATTAGTCTCTGATTAATGTAGAGTACCGTACAGTACCGTACAGGACCGTCTTCTACTGTTGAGGTGCGATTTCTACTGTGGGTGACGATAGGTTTTGGTGGGGGCTTGGCAAGGTGGGCGACTCGCTTGTGAAGTACGTTATTGAATTTCGTCAAAAGACCCGAAGTGAAGACATTGTGCAGAGAATCGGCGAAATGCGCCTGCTTTTGTCGGAGAGAGCAGCTACAAGTTTCTCGTACAATCACCATGCCAGCCCATCTGATGCTCATCGTGAGGGTATGTTCCTCGAGTCTTCGAAGCTACTTACACCGAGTATGGTCGCTGCTCGACTCCACGCTGCCTTTGTGTGTTTGTTGATAATGCTCGATGCTCCTGTTCGCTAATCTTCCCTCCACTATCGGCGGTCTCTATCGACCACTTGCGCTTCGGGCCATAGGACTAGTCGTCACTCGAGGTCGTGATAATGTGGCACCTCCTGACAGCGCCACATCAGTGCAAACGGTCTTTGCCCGACGGTCGAAGGAATCGATTGCGCGACCTGGTAGAATCACAAAGGTGACGTAGATGCTTGTCTCGCTGTGAGAGGTGCGACGTCTCCAAAACACGCCTTCTGCGCAAAAGGAGGTGAAAGCGATTCGTCACCTCAGTAGAGCCTGTCACCTGCCGAGTGATCACTGAGCTATATCAGGGCTTGGTACCTCCTCATCCAAGCACTTCCACACCACAGCTACATCGATACCTGATTCAATTGCAACCTCAACCTCAACCTCAACCTCAACGTATTATCACCGAGCAAGCTAACAAGCAAGCCCAACCAAGTCGCCAGATTTCACACACTCCTATCGTCCTCCACCGAGCCCATCAACACACAGTCACCATGCTCCTCAAGCAGATCGCCCCTCTTCTCATCCTCGCCGCAACCTTCTCTGGCTCCATAATGGCCAAGAAGGACAAGAACAGCCCCGGTCCTACATGTGGCGCTCCGTTCTGCGACAAGAAAGGCGTTATCATGACAGGCATTACTTTCGCCATGCCGTCCTCAGCGATGGTGGTGACGCCGCTGTCGACTCCAACACCGACCGTCACGCCCAAGGCTCTCCGGGTGTAGTGGTACGTTACGCTTGGTCGTCGTCAGATAGTGGCTAATGGTCTGCAGTGGCACTCGTGTAATAGTGTAGGACGACGTTCGCAGTGATCTCAGACTTTCCGGCGTTGACGGGATATGCTTTCGCACGTTGCCTTTGCAATTTAACACAGGCGAATGGATGCGAAGGCCGTGTCTGGATCGGCGCATTCGCGGCACGGTATCTCCAGGATGCAAGCATGTTTAGATCAATGTGTCGCGTTATCTAGAAGTCAGTCTGAGATCTCAAGTTAATCGTCCCCCTTACTGGTGATATGTGATATGACAGCAGGCAGCAGATCATCGTCGTAGCCTGTGCCTGGCAATATCGCGCCGGTTGATTGATGTGGTTAAGCCAGGAGATGTCCAATGATTTCATTTCTCCGTCTTGAGATGCTCGATCTTCGTGTCAATTCTGTGCATGCAACTCCATTCATCGAGATAGAGCTCTTGGACCAAATTGATACATCCAAACCACTTCTCGCCCAGACCCGCGCCAGGCAGATCCGGGTCAAGCTTCAACGCTTTCGAGTGTCCGCTTGCAGCGCCGTATTGCTCGAAGTGCTTTAGCGAGTCGATGGCCCAGAGCATTTTCTCGTCGTCGCGGTAAGACTCCTTCAGTCGTGCGCGGCGTACTTGCTTCCGGATCTCGGCTTCAGCTATAGACCATGGTTGTGGGTAATCCGTGGGCATAAGCTTCTCGCGTTTTGCTAGGCGCGCATTGTTGGCACGGATCTGCTTCGCGGTCTTGGCTTGCCATTCGTTCTTCAAGACGCCGGCTAGCTCGTGCTCGCGATAGAAGAGCTGTAGCATCTTGCGCCATTCAAAGCGTATCTCACGCTCCTCAATGTTGATCTTTAAACCCGGCAGAGCCGTATCATTCACTATGCCACCAATGGTGATCGTGTAGTTTGGCATCTCGGGTTTGTATGCCTCCACGTTCTCTTTCCACCGCACAAGCGTCTTCTCGTAGTGCTGACGCGCCTTCTGCCCAAAGCCTTTGCCCGTGGGATATTCAGGTCTTGCATCGCGAAACCATGCCGTCTCCTTCTCGCTGCGTTTGCCTAAGCGATCGAATATCGCCGGGACCTCAGGCCGCTTGCTCTTGCCGCCCAGATTATACTTCTCCAGCTGGAAGTCTATTTGTATATCCTGCAAGAAGTATTCGGCGAAGGCATATTCGACGCATCCGCGGATGGTTGACGAGACGAGACGACAAGTGCACCAAAGATGCGCGAGATCGGTGTGGTAGCGGAAGACGTTGATCCACACTTCAGGCGGTAGGGACGGGCAGAACGGGAGTCGACCGCTCGGCTGCGAAGGAGCTTTGGACGCCATCGCAGGCGCGCGTACCGTCAGAGGACCATTGATGATGCGGTGTCGAGGTGGGAAGCTTCGAAGCGCAGTACATTGCTGGTTGATGCCTGCTTCGAGTCAGTACCAATGACGTAAGCGTCCCTGCCGAGTCATTCCTCGTCCTTCTCCTACCACCCGACTTCCTCAACTGCATGGCGCATAGAAATGCGCATCTTAGAAGAAAAACCGCGCGATTGCGGAAGCTCGAAGCTCAGGTTACGAACAGAGTTGCATTGTGCTTTTGCTTTTGTAGTGTACATGAATATAAGACCTTGAGAGTGTGACCAAACCCAGCCTCGTAGCTCGTAAGCAAAAAGAAACAAAACTAGAACTTTTCATGACATACTCTCGAAAGTCTACCTGCCGCAAGTACCACGTCCTATCTGTAAAGCCAATGCCCTTCAACGATATGACATAACGACGCAATGGGTGTCTGACCTGGCAAATGCACAAGAAAGAAAGCAAATACTGTCCACTGCTGAATTCAAATTCTGAGATTCAGCTTGGAAGCAGACTGCATGGTCGAGAACTGATCTTGTCAGCCTACGTGCCAGGAGACTGAAGTGAGGCCGATGAAGTCCATAAGCTTTCTCGATACCTTCGAGAATGAGGAGGGCGTGGAGTGATAATCAAGGGATATAACTAAGAAGATGAAGTCGTCGGATGATCAGCAGAGTAGACGTGCTCAGTGGGAAAAAGTCGCAAGGCCAGGTGATGTGGTAACACGGCTATCGCTAGTCACTGTCTTCAGAGACAGGGGTAGCTGGGCTTCGCCTGTAAAACTGTGAGGCAAGTCCACGATCGTAGTGATCGTGCTGAATCCAAGCTTGATCGCGCGCTCCAGAGGAAGAATCTGAATCCGCTTCCGCCGAGGCTGGTTCAAGCCAGGCTCCTGTCCATCATCATCGTTGTCCGGTGGGCCACGCCTATCGCCAGCTTGCTCAAGTCGATATGGGCGGAAATCGGTCAAGTCTGGATTGTGCTGCCACTTCCAAAGATCCCAGTTGAAGAGGTAGATCTCGATGGACTCTTTGGATCTAATGAGCTGCGATGTCTTCTTCTGGTGTAGCTTCTCTCCGTCGAATGGCATGACCTTCGTTGTGAAGGACCTGGGAACTGGACCACAGCAGAGCCAGTCATTGTCGTGCGTATCAGCCGCGCCGTAATTCATGTCAGTTGGTCCAGTATTGCGCATCTCGACGCCTCGAACCCACATATCCGCGCCGGAGTCTTCAAGCTCCTGGACAGAGATGGGAGACCCATCCGCTGGCCTGGCAACATTACGTATCCAGATGGGGATTTTCACAGAACGCTCCTTCACATTGTGATCCAGGCGGACTAAGGTGTTGCCTCTAAAGGTTGATTTGAACGTCTGTAAAGTGCCATGCATAGTTCCTGGTATGAGAGTCCTCATGTCGAACACAGTGGCAGTGATACGCTGTCCAACGGCCCGACTCTCTGTGTACTGAACATGACATCTAGCCTGGGCATCTTCTGCGTCTTGTCAGTACGAGCGCAGGTCGACTGTGCCTCCAATACTTACGCAACCTGTGGTAAGCAGCAACGTGAGGCGGGACCGTCGTCCTCCTCCGTGGGTTGAAGGGAAGAAGAATTCTCTCTGGTGTCAAATGCTTCGGAACGACGAACCTTTTGAGTGATTGAAAGCCATTCTCAGGGTCCAGCTTTGCCTCAGGAGCATCGCGGCTCTTCTTGAGACACTCCTTGGGTTGGTAGTAACTGAGTGTTCCTGAGTCTTCGAAGAACATTCGATAGACACATTCGGGGAGCTCTTCTGCGTGTACACCAGTTCGTTCTTCTTCGTTGGTGAAAGTACTGTTTCTTATCAGCTCTGTGTGTTTTATATGAAAGGGTATGAGATTACGTCGTGACGTCACCAGTGCGAACAGACTCGGTGACTGTCTTGGAAGCTTTCTTCGCTCTTGAAGACGTAAAGCCCGCATTCCGCTGCGAAAGCCCGATTGGAGCAGTGTTCGCCTGAAGTATGGCATTCGCCGCTGGGGCGTTCATGGTTGGCCAAGGTGCGCGGGAACCGGATGCGCTTTGATCGGTGCTTCCCAGGAAGTTCTGGATCTGTTCGAACCTTGGTAGGTGACTTGTGAGAGGTAGTAGGGCAGATGGATGGAGTACGATGTGGAAGTGGTAGCAGAAGTGTGGAGAAGCCAGGCAGGCTACCCTTATATAGACTCGCAATGGAATACAAAGCCTCTCATTAGTGGCCAGTAGGATCGATTAATACAGATAGTAAAGGCGGATGACGTATGCTTGTGAACCTGAAGGTAAGATGGTACTTAGCACACGGTGGCCACTCCCTTCACATGGTGGACCATTTCAGGTGAGAGACGACATGATCGATGGAATAAGGATCGTATCAGCCAAAGTTCAATCATCACTTCTGTAAGGAGGTCAATAGAGAATACGAGCAGGTGCCGGTCAAATCCAGCTGTTCGGGATGGCTATGGAAGTAGTGCAGGGGAACATGTCGACCATGTTCGACGAGACACGTGAAATATAATCTTGAGAATAAGGTTTCCATATGTTGCATCATTTTCGCGTCGGAGATGCTATGCTCGAAAATATACGATGAGCGTGTTTAGATGGTTGGAGCCGCACTCGATGGTTGCAGGTGGTGTGGTCCTTCCGCCAAGCAGTGCGCGGCAGTCGCAACCATGTCTCAGACACGTACCTCGCAGCTCTCGGAGGTCCGCACTTCCATGCTCAATTGTACACCACACCTCACCATCTGCAGCGACCATGGAGCCGTCTATGGAGCAGGCCATCTTGAACAAATATAACCTTACAACGCTATACCCTACGCGATGGCCCGACGAGAAGAACGACGACTCCGACTCGGACGTAGATGCGCCCACACCGGCAGCCCCACAGCCTGTCCGCCGCTCACGGTCACGATACTCGGTGCTGGAAGATAGATCGAGGTTTTCGCGGCAGGTCCCGGGCGCAGAAAGATCGAAAGATGGCAAAGAGAACCTGGTGCAGAAGGACGAGCAAGACCCGCTGGGCATGTACCCCAGTGTAGTACAGGTGCTGCGGGCGCGAAGCATACAGGTGGAAGACGATATCAAGCTGCGTGCGTACGAATAGCTTTGGATATGTCCAGCAGTGTCTAACATGACATACAGGCAACCGCTTCCTGCTCAGCTCCACCACCTTCTCGCCCCAGCTCTTCCTCTCCCAAGTCCACAGCGATGCCTCCACCAACATGTTGCTGGCTGGCCTCGAGTTCCTCTCCAACTCGATCGAGAAGAAGTCGGCATCGCTCAAGGTGCTTGTTGAGTCCAACTTCGAGCGCTTCGTAGGCGCAAAGGCCACAATCGACCGCGTGTACACCGAAATGCGCGAGCAGGGCAAAGAGCCAGAACTCCCCAGCCGTCCAATACACTCACGAGGCGGCAGTCGTTCGAGTTTTTCTGGCAGAAAAGCAAGCGATTCGTTGTCGACGGGCATCATCAAGCCTGTCCCAGCAGAGAAGCGAAAGAATGCATTGGTCAAGGAGAGCGAGTACGGCGTGCATGGCATCAAGGTCCCGCTCACCGAAGTCGCGGTCAAGGCGGAGGAAGTCTGGGGGCCCGCATTAAACGGTCGCGAGAAGCAGGAAACGCTCAAGGCCATGCAAGAAGCTGTGGAGCAACACCGTGGACTATTCGAGGTTGCATCAGCTTTACAAGACGCCATACGCCGCAAGGACCACGAGACCATAGTAGAGGTGTACAAACGTGCGCGGAAGTATGCCGATGGAGCAAGGTCCATTGCAGAGCGTGCGAGAGAGGCGCAGTCACCACTACCGGATGCCAAGTTACATCAAGTCATTGTAACCGCGAGAATGTGGGCTGAGGTTGAGAGCCAAATTGAGGCCTTCAAGCGGGACTCATGGAAACGACTGGCCAACACGCACTTTGCAAAGCATCAAATCGGAACCAGCGATACCAAGTCCGATCAATATATGAGCATAATATCTGTCATGCTTGAGCTTGGTGTTGAGGACAACCCCATCTGGATCTGGCTGCTCTCACGGTACGATCATCTTAAGGCTCGACTGAACACCACCTGCGAACGATCAAGAGTAGAGTTGGAGGTCTTGCGTAGACATCTAGCGAATGGTGAGAAACCGACCCTTCGTCAACAACAGAAGCATCTTCGTGCTGTGCCAATGAGCAGCAACATCACTGTAGAATCACCGAAGCTGGACACACCGAAGGTGATCGAATTCTGGGAACACGTTCACGCCTCAATGACCACACTTCTGTCCAACAAAGGTGGTATATTGAGCGAGCTCATCGAGTACTGGGCCATCGCGCAGTCCTTTATCTCCGGCCGGACCCAACGTAATCTGCCTACAGGCTATCAAAACCAGTCATCGATTCATCACAAGTTGACCGAAGAAAACAAGATACAGCTTGAGAAAGGGACAGCAGAGCTGACAAACATTGTTCGCGAGCACCTCCTGTCATTCTTCTCAGATCCGCCAATCGAGGATGTCTCGCTGTTGTTCTCACCTCTACCGACCACGCCCACACCGACAACGCCACGGACGCCTTTGAGCGCAGCATTGAGTCCCACTACAGGGTCGCGCTTTCGCTTCGATCCAAACAACGTCCCACCACCATCACCGAGTCGCGGTGAAAGCTGGGAGAAGTACGCTTTCTGGCCGCCACATTCGAACGCTCTGTCAGGATCGCATTACCTATCTAGAACCCTCGTACTGATTGGAACGGCAGCAAACGAGCTCGCATCGCTTCGACTTCCAGATTATGGGGCTACAGCACGTCTCGACGACGGGCTGCGCGCCCTGCTTGGAAATGTACGTGAACGTTGCGTGCAAGCCGTGTGTGCCGCATGGAATACAGATGCGGAGAAACTCAAAGTGCTTGAGGATTGGACGCGTAATCCGGATCGCAAAGACACCACCAACTTGCCGCAGCGCTTCCTGGCTGTGCAAAGCTTTTTACTGGGCAATGTGCAAAAGATCCTGTACGTCGAAGCGTCGAGTAAGACCACTGTGGATGTAGTAGTTCCTCCAAGTAGCAAATTGCTACAGATGGTCCGGAGCCAGTTCGTCTCGAGCTTGTACAGAACGCTCAGCGGTATGGTGCAATGTGCTCAAGAGGGTAGGGGTGCCCTCGGTGAAGACTTCGCGGTTAAGGGTGATGACATCACGGTCGATATGCAAGACATCGAGGAAGACGGTTGGGGTAAGGTCGATGCGTCCAACGAGGTAAGCTGTCGTTGCTGAGACAACTACACTTCTGCTAACACGTCACAGTCCATCCGCCTTCTTTTAACTCTGTCAAACATGGTTGCGTTCCAAACCGACATCACCCCTCAACTCTTGTCACTCTTCGAGACCCTCTTCAGCGTGCAGCTCACCGACGAGTCCAATCGCATCAAAGACGTACTAAGCCAACTCGACGGCAAAGTCTTCGAATCCTACACCAAGCCTTACGCCACCAAGATCAACGCCACAATCGAACACGGTGTTTTCAGCCCCTCCTGGGCCCTGCCACCTCCTCCAGGTAGAGGTGTAGCAGACCGCGACCCCAGTCCATTCGTATTCACAGTGTTGCTGGACCTCGTGATTGTGCACACTGAAGCGTCGACCACATCCTTCCCGCTGACTCCCAGAATCCTTCGCGCCTTGTTCGAGTTGACCACACAGTCCCTTATCAATACTTTCCGCTCACCACAGCTAGCGACTATTTCACTACCGCAGCTGATGCAAGCCACTCTTGACGTGGAATTTATGGCACAAACACTTGCAAGCTACACTACTGAAGCCGCAAGTCAAGTTCAAACGGACATTTACCAAGTCCTCGACGCGAAGACAGACAATGCGGCGCGGGTGCGCTTGCAAGACGAGCTGGGAAGTCTTCGCAGTACGCTCAAGAGACTAAGGGAAGGCACGAAGGTGCAGTTCGCTTGCTTCAGGCGAGTCAAAAGGATTGCAGGGGATGGTGATGGAGGTGGCAGGCGATAGTAAAGACACAGCCATAGTCTCAAGCCTCCGAATTCTGATTCATTATGCCTCAAGCATCGCTATAGTGCTGATCTTGACGCAGGCACCGACTTCGTTGATTCATGGGGTGCTGCTAACCTCGGCAGGCACGAGCTAGACCTCGCCTGTCAATTTCCCCGCGGCGAATTGCTTTGGCTGCACAATCCGAGACCAGTCCTCCACACTCACCCCATTCTACGCTGTCGCATCTGTAGATCTATGTCGGAAGCACACGCTGATCCTAGGAAGCACACGCTGATCCTAGGACATCTCGGAGCTATGCACAAAGTCGCAGCTCGACTGCAAGAAGGGCTTACGATTCGTGCAAACGTCGCAAGGTGAAGGTACGCTCCAGCACCACACCTGCATGATTATTCGATGCACTGAACATAGTACCATACCAGTGTGATGCGGCTTCCATACCGTGCGCCAATTGCGACATTTCCAACCTTCGGTGCTCGTACACCATACCGGCGATGAAGCGAGGTCCAAAATGGAAACGACCGTCACGTCAAGCAACGCAACCAGCATTCGCTGTGTCAGAGTCGACCTTGAATCAACAAGTCAGCTGTCTAGCATTTCCAAATTTCGATCGTTCCGATCTTCCTGCCACAGAAGGCTGTACTCCACAACTGCCAGCACAAAGGACGCCTAAGCCTGAGGTAGAGGACCACGATACCTGTTACCATACTAGCTCTGTAGAAAGCATCCAGTGCAGTCTGACAGAATATCTGAACACGACTTTTCAAGATACACAGCCAAGCTCAATTGCAGCACAGTGCATCAATCTCTACATCGAGTATCTCTTTCCAGTGGCTCCGATTGTCCACGAAGCCAGCGTTCGTTCGTGTGCGTCACTTTTGGACCACGGTGGCATCCTCTTTCCATTTGCTACCTCAGGTTCGGCGCCATCACCCCAAGCTTCATATATTGCCGACAAAGAATTTTCCATCATGCGCAGTTGGGTCATTTGACTGCATTGTGTGCAGCTACCGCATTCCTGCTTCCAGCGTTCATCTTTCCAACCAGAAATCTGGTAGGAAAACAGTTTCTTCAAGGGTCACGGGAGATGTTGAAGATTCTACCAGGACCAAGACAGCAAAATTCCCGACCATACCTCTCTAGCGATCAGGTACTACCATTCCAACGCACTGCATGCCAATGGCAAGACACGGGTGTCCTGGCATGTACTCGGAGAGGCTGTGCGCCTCGCACAAGAGATGCGCTTATTCGATGAACACTCCTTTGTAGGCGTGGATCAGCTTGAAGGACATCCTTTACGAAGCATCTTCTGGCAACTCTTCACCGCCGACAAATCTTCGTTTGCATTGAACGGATGTCCAATAGCAATTCACCAAGTTTGCCTTGGTGCTGAAATCACGAGTTCTTACTGAGGTCCAGTGCTTACCACTCTCTTGGACACAACGCTGACAGCCACTGATGTGGGGCTGGAGCAGAGTATCTTGCACCGGTTCGATCTTTGCCAAGATCTCTGGGCTAGAGCTTCCAACATAATCGTGAAGTTAGATTCGGTAAAATCTCTATTGGCCAACATACCGAGATCTTCCGCACTCGATGATTGCTTCCAGGAAAGCCTTACGCACGACTACCTACAATTTCTTGGTACCTTGACCGCATGCAAGAAAGCAGCCATCCCAAAGGCCCGAACTCGTCCCATGATGACAACGTTGCGCCACGGATTGAGCGCGCCTCCGGGATCTAACAAGCCAATCTTCTAGTCACTTACCACCGTCTACGTCTAGTCCTTCTTCAAAAGTTCGCCGATGCTGGACTTTCAGGGCTAGTTGGTATCAGCGCTGATCCACTTTCCCTCGCCCTGAGAAAGATCGAGATTGCGAGCGACATGATCAGAATAACCTCAGAACTTTTACTTGAATTCCTACTAGTGAACGGTGAACCATGCGTAAGTTGGTCAGTCGAGAGTATATATGCAGTTCTGACAATCCGACCGGTTGAGAAGCTTCGATGGGTTGGTGTTGCACTTCTCGAGATTATCACGAAATTCAAAGCACTTCGCTCATAGAAAGGGCAAAGTCACTTTTCGCAACACTTTTGGATGTACTTGCGCGCTTAGATTCCCGAGTATCAGAGGAACTTGACGTCAACAAGGGCTTCTGATCGATCGTGCCTGGGAACTTAAGCCAAGCCTGACCGTCTCTACATTACCTCTACGGAACAGACACATGACGACAAACGCGAATTGCTGCTACTTGGGTATATAAATTGAGTTAGTTCAGATCAAGGAGCGAGACCTTGGGCATCTCCAGGGAGGTATGCATAAGAGACGTAATGCTGGTTTCTCAAGCCTTCGACAAGCCCTCGTCGTGGATTATGGCGACAGCCTTCTCTTCACCTGTTTCATTCTTTGTGGTAACAGCCTCAACCTCACAGTGATGATCCTTGAAAGCTCTCGCTGGCAGTTTCTTCTGGAATATGTCTTCAAGTTCCAAGTAGCTTCGACCCTTCATCTCAGGGAAGCAAAAGTACAAATGAGGTTGACGCCTCGGAAGCATTCCATGTATAATGCCCCTTCCGTCTACAATGCGCGCTCTTTCTCGACCGCAGCTTTGAGGACCGCAACCGCTTGTGCCACATCAAACTTAGGTCCATTAAATCTCTGGACTGCTGCCATAGCCTTATCATGCTGGCCGTGGAGTATTAACCACGACGGCGACTCCCGGAAGCAGTGGGAATCTGAGGATGAGCATCAATGTGGGCGGGACAAGCTGTGTCAAAATGGGAATGCGCCATCCCAAGTCACTGCCAATCAACGAGCCACCGTAACCCACGAGCGCGCAAGACCACCGGCCAACAACAATCATGGTGTTCTACAGTTCTCAGCATTAATTGAAACAAGTCGATCTGCGCATAACTCACCACCAAGGTCAAACAAATGCCTCGCAAATGATCGGGCACGATCTCGGCCACATAGACCGGCGCAAGCGCATGTCCAAGTCCATATCCAAATGTGCTGATCAACTTGCCCCCGGAAAACATCATGATGGAGTTGTTGAAACCTTGAACGAAGATTCCGGCAATGCAGAGGAGACACCCGGCGAGGACGACCTTGCGCCAACCGATCTTGTCTGAGATGAAACCGGCGCTGAATGCGGCTACGAAGACGCCGACTGTGGGAGACGCATTCAAGACTTGCTGGTCATGCGCCGTGATCTCTATAGCACCGCTCGCAGTCATGACGCCGAATCAAGATAGGAAGGATGGTATGGCGATGGCATTGCCCACCAGAGCAAGTTCGTAGCCAAAGTTGACTGGCAAGAGGAAGATTAACAGACCTATACGAATGTGGTCAACACTGGGGAATTTACCATTGTCAATATGCACTTACAGAAAGCAAGAGTCGTTTCTGCTGCCATAGCCTCGGAAACCTTGGCTCTTGCGATCTGACGAGGTTTCCGTCGCCAGATGAGTTACCATGTCGGCACCATGAGACGCCTTTACTTAGGATCCCTTTACGATATGACGTTGCTGTACAAGGGCAAAGATGACGAAGGAGATGATCCGTGGTCTGGTGTGGCAGCATCGTAATACTTATACATCGACACGACCACAGAGTCAGTCCTCTCCGAAGTTGTGGACAGGTTGTTTTTCCACGGATAATCATTGCCTATCGCAGGTAGAGGGGGGAGTTAGAGGAAGACCTTGCTGCCATGAGGCTCTCGAGCGGCGAACGCGGGGACGATGCGAGTGCTAGACGCATGATTGGGTCACAGTCACCAGACAAAGTTCCAGCCGCGCTATTCTTCCTGGATAAACCCCAGAAACAATCCGGGGCAGCAGCTAGTGCGTGACCGTGGCTTTGTAGTTCCCCGCAGCGAAACTTCGGATGCCTGGCTCGCTGAATCAGATTCCCCAAGGGGTAACTGATGCTGGGCATGGGTTCAATGCGTGCAGCATGCCGCATCAGCCGTCACCAAGAAAGTTACGAACCGGCCTGCTGTAGATGCTTTCCTGTGTCTACTTCCCGCAGTCTCAAACGCCCCTCTAGCTATGTTTCGAAATCCTATTGTGCCCGGCTTTGCGCCTGATCCATCTGTCGTATTGTTTGACGGCGTATTCTACTTGGCGACTTCTTCGTTCTATCTTTTTCCAGGTGTCGTAATTTATGCATCGATCGACCTAGAAGATTGGACGCATATAGGTGATTGTTTTCTTCGGAATAAACATCATCAGAACTAAAATTTGGGCAGGAAATGTCATCAACAGGTCCTCGCAACTCAGTCTTCGCAATGCAACTACAACAGCCATGCCTTTGGACGATGGCAACGTCATGGTAGCTTCTGGGGGCCTCGTCGCACCTACCATTCGATACAACAATGGAACATTCTACATCGTCTGCACGAACTGTTATCACGAGGTAGACAATTGGCAGATTGATAACTTTTTCATTCATACAAAAGATATATGGTCCAACACCTGGAGCGACCCTGTATACTTCCCTTTCTACGGGGTCGACCCATCACTCCTCTTCGACGACGATGGGCGTGTTTACGCCCAGGGGTCTTGGATGATCGACCGCATGAAACAACCAAGTTGTACGATTAAGCAATTCGAAATTGTAACGGTACGGAGGGGGGGAGGACTGCGCTGAATTGACTACCTGAGGTGGGCGGAGCTACATATATAGACTGCCGTACATGAGCTATCCCAACTCGTACTAGAGTGGGTCTGGGCAAGGCTCAAACCGTTACAGAAATTGACATCACCTCAAGCAAACCAATCTCGGGTATTCGTGAGATCTGGGCGGGCTAGGCGAAGCGCGAAACAGAAGGTCCACACATCTACAAAAAGGATGGCTGGTATTATCTGCTCGTTGCCGAAGGCGGTACGTTCGAGCATCACATGCTCTCCATTGCGCGCGCAAAGAACGTCTGGGGTCCATACGAATCTTGCCCCCACAATCCAATCATGATCGCGGATGGCACAGACGAGTACGTCCAGAACATGGGCCACGGCGAGATCTTCCAAGACGATGACAAAACCTGGTGAGCTGCAGTCCTCGGTGTGCGCTTCAACAATGACAAGCAACCTCTGGGCCGCGAAACTTTTCTGACGCCATTCGATTGGCCGAAAGACGGTTGGCCGACGATTGAACAACAAGGCATGTCCTTCTCGCATCCACGCGTGAAGACGTCAGCATTGCAAAGAACCGAATTCCTAAAAATAAAAAAATCGGCGCGATACATCCCCATGTTGGCAATTTATATCTCCACCACCCACCGACACTCGATCCGTACAAAACCCCCTCCGTCATCGAATTGGTTCCCAAGAGTTCGTCGCTATCAGATCCACACGGCACGGCACTGCTCACGCGCCGGCAACGCAGTCTCGATACAACCGCCACAGCGACGCTGGTCTTGAATGATGCACTGCCTGGAATATCTGCCGGTCTGACAGTCTACAAAGACCCTCTTCGGCATGCTAGCATCGGCATCTCAATCCTAACGCGCGTTGTCAGCATGCATTTCGTCCATAAATCCAAGGAGTACGATGTCACGGCTTCACAACCTCATTGTATTCCAACTGGTGTAACGAAAGTTCATCTACGCATCACTGCGAGTCCGGATGGATATGCGTTTGCATTTCGCTATGATGGGGATGGGGATGATGAGGAGTGGAGTAAGGTCGGCGAGGTAGATGGTGCGATGATGACGGCCAGGGACTTCACAGGTGCGGACTTGGGTGTGTTTGCGCTGCGGAAAGATGGCGGAGAGCAAGAGGTGTCGCAAGGTGCTGTGTTTCAGGACTTTGAGTTTAGGGATGCGAACGAGGAAGAGACGGTGGGTGATGTGTCAGAGTAGATGTTAAGATCCATTCTCTGCGTTCTATTCATTTGCTCGTGATTCTTGTTTCGAATGACATCTCAAGCAACCTGCCGGAAAGCTTCCATGTCTCGTAACCCCTTCTCTATACTTCTACGACACCAAAGCCTACGAACAAGCAGGCAAAGCACCCACACTCGTCGCCGTCTTCGCCAAGCTTGCCTCCGCAGCACGTCGCCTTGTCAGTCCAGCTAGCACCTGTCCGCCCGCTTTGTTCCACTTGGGCAGTTCCTCTGCGATGACTGTGTTTGGCGCCTCGCCAGCGTTCAAGCGTCTGACTCATGTTAGTAGGTGAAGTGTTGGTGAGAAGTGGTGGCATGGTAATTGCGGGTGGGATGGGATATGGAGCGATATCGAATTTGGCGTTGGTTTGGGCACGAAAATCAGGCGTAGAGAGAATGAGGACTAAATAGGAGTGTGTACTTTAGTAGCGTCGAACTCTGCACATTCGCGCCGCCAACATTGAACGCCCAGGACACCAGCGCGCCATATTGATTCGCATTCATCACCACATTCGACGTCGTTTTCAGCGTGATAGTTTGTTGCGGAGCCTTCAAATCACTCGCAAGCAACTGCGATGCAGTCGTCGTCGTAAGCGGGAAGGAGTACGGGACTTCGCTACATCCGCTCGTCTGGCAGAGATGGCCATATCCGACTGTGGGAAGACCGATCGGATCTGGCTCGGGCGATGCGACGAAGCCTTCGAATTCCTTAATAAGAGACACAGTGGCGGCGTTGACGTTGGGTCCAGTGCAAGCGCGGGCGTTTAGTGGAGATGCAGCGGCGAGGCTGAGGAAGGGGAGGAGTGTAAGGAGTGAGACGTGCATCTCTATTGTGGTGATTGTGGTCGGCTGATAGGAGGGAAGGTGTAGATGGAGGTGACGTGTAGGTATGCCGTATGAGGGCTGGCTGTGGAGGAGGTACGCTTGCATCTTATAGCGCATTATTGTAGGCGAGGCCAAATTTACAATGCGCTGTTCGCCGTCCTGTGAATACCAGCCTTCCCGTTCAGGCAGGTATGAAGATTGGGATCTACACTCTCGCTGATTTTCGGCTTCGTATTCGAGAACATCTAGTTGCACAATGTCCTCTTTGAATGTCAGCCACCTCTGTCACATACTGTAAACATCGTGGACTAAAGAAAATAAGAGCGATCAGAAAGTTTCAGGTCGTGGTACACGCTCAAGGTACACATTCCTACTCGGCCCGCTCCATGTCTCCGGGAAACTGCTGGGGAGGGTGATCGGCATTGGGCCATTGCACCTTCGGCTATGCCTGTCGAGTACCGAGAAAACGTGAGAATCGAGTCGCGTTTCATTGGTGCAAGTGTATACAGCTGCCACGTTTGGTAAGATCATGTGGAGAACGCGTAGATATCATGGTGCCAATCCAATGTATGGATATTGAACGTTTGCATTAAAATATACTATTCGGCACATGCGTGTACTGTTATACAATGAGGGTATATAGCGCTAATATTTTGATCAAGTGAGAGACATGTCATGTCGAGGCTATGCCACTTTTGGCAGGCGTGAGGAGATTCGAAGCGAGTGCGACCTTGTACTTCGGAATACGGTGAGGGCTTGGCGATTTACCCTGCTGCCGCGTTTTCTTCGCCGACGGTGCTGCTGTGGGTGTGCCATTTGGCTCCGTAGGCCCTTTCGTGGGTGTCTCTTTGTTCTCTGCCGTTTTCGGCTTGGGTGTTACCGCTGATGGCAGATCGACAGCTTCGACAGGTGTGTCTGATCGATGTTCGTTTGACATTGACGACTGCGGCAATTCGGACATAGCTGAATGAAATGAGTCCTGTGTTTCTTCGGGTGTCTCCTTCTTGCGTTGAGGGGGTGTTGGCGTGTCGGGAGTCGAGGGTGGACTATCTTTCGACACCGCTGACGGCGTGGCTCCATTGCCGTTCGTCCATGGCTCGTCTCGAAATGTCTTAGGCTCTGGCGTGCCAGTGCTTGATGCAGTTGCGACCAGTTCGTCAGAGGATCTTTTCGTTTGCGAGAATGACGGTGAGACTATGTTGGCATGCATGATTCCGAGTCCTTCAAGCTTCGCGGCCACTGCCCGCTCTTCTCGTTCGGTATCACCCAGAGTGGTGTTCGTCGAGGACGGCACGCTAAAGTCATCTTGCGAACCTTGGACGGCGTCACCATTCAGCTGGCCATTTGATGTCGCGTCCGAACCGGTGCCGGCCAGCGGACCTCTCCATTCAGGGTGCGGTATGCGACCAATGATACTCAATCTTCCAGTCCCTGCTCTTGCCCATTCCCATATGCCTCGCCGCGATGGTGTTTGATGAATCATGCCCATGGTCGCTTGACGGTCCTCCACCTCTCGCTGAGTGGCCTGCTTGGTACTCTTATGGGGTAGGTGAGACGTGTCTTCTAAGCTTGGGAGGGGCTCTCCTTGGGCTGGGGGTGTCTGCGTCTCCACTCCTTCCGAGATCAGGCTTTGCTCGACTGGCTTTTTCTTCCTCTCCGGTGGTGTCACCTTCCTCCACTTTTCCCGATCCTTCGAGGCGTCCGGATTGGGAGGCAGACTTGCTGTCGCCGTCTCCGGCGACGTACCAACTGTGGTCGTCGGACTTGTGAGGCGACGGCGGAGAGGGCCGGTGCTTTTGCCGTCTTGAGGGCGAGCTTGGCGTGGAGGAGGCTGGTGAGGCGTCGTCGGAGGATGCGGGTGGGGACGGGGGTTCGGCAGGTCGGAGCTTGTGGAGGGAACTGATTTGGCGGATGGTGGGTCGGCTCGTGGAGCCGGATTCTTTGGAGTCTTGCGTACTGGTTAATGATTGTTATTATGCGTCTATTGGGACGACGAAGAGACGGAGGGAGAATAGGCGCGTGTCATGTGCGGAGGGTTGGCATACCTTGCTTGACCTTGCCCTTGCCTTTGATGTGGCAGTTCGGCCCATCCTCGTGGTCGTGGTACTCGCATGGGTTACCCGTTTCTGTGGGATCTTCGAATAGCATACCGCCAGTACCCAGCTTGATGGCCTTGACGAGATCAACCGCGAAGTCTGGGTTGTTCTCGAAACATTGGCGGTAGGTCTCGACGTCGCGCTCACTACCAGGGTCCATGATTTGGCGGGCTGCGATCCTTGTCATGAGCTGTTTGAAGGGCGACTTAGACGGACAGGTGCGGTAGATGTCGTCAATCTCGTCAGCGTCAGGTACCAGCTCAGCCTGATTGAGACCCTTCCGGTACTGGTCCATAGCCACGTTCTTGAGCTGCGGCATGTCGAGGCGGTCGCACAGCAGGTACAGCTTGTGGCAGCTCACAGCGTAGTCGTACTTCTGGTTAGCATCAACCATGTCGGAGACATCGTCAAGCTTTCCCTGATACAGCCACTTGACAAGCAGCTCAAACCCAGCCGGGTCGTATTCGGGCAGAGCCAGCTTGTCCTTCCTCTTGCTCTCTTTGCCGTCGCCCTCGAGCTCGGCCTCGAGCAGCTCAGAATGGTGGCATAGTAGGTTACGATGGATGGACCAGTGGCGCTTGGCCTCGCCGACATAGACATCAATCATAGGGCCTGATAGCAACCTGTCGCGTTGCAGCTTAGCTTTTGCGCGCACGTGCAGACGATGTGAATAGAGACGATGCGCCAGCCCTGGGCGCACTGCGAGGCATCGTGACGCGGACGACGCCCTTTGCGCCAAACCCAATTGACTGGGCCTGACAGGCGGAGCGTCCTTCAAATGGTCCTCCTCTTCGACCACCCACGACTCAGATGCGCCGCCGCTTTCGGAAGTGTCTAGGAAAGGATCGTCTACGTACTCAGCAAAGGTCGCGGCGGGTACATCGCCGATGCTGCCGTTCGCCATGCGCAGTCGTCGAGTGCTGTAGGCGAAGTCACGGTAGTAGACGATGCGATCGTGCCACATGCGGCGCGGTGATGGCGCTCATAGGTAGCGGCTGATTTGCGATGGGATGAGATGAGATGAGGTGGTGGTAAGTGAGCGTCGCGATGGCACGATGGCACTTGCTCAAGCTTGAGCAGCAGGGCAGGCGCGAGCGGGGGCTGGGGAATGTGGCTGATGGTGACGTCGCTCTGACTGGGGTTCCTTGTCCGCATCACAACCGCATGTGGACGTCTCGCCCCTTGAACATGAGCCCACGACAACGCGATCAATTCCTATCTTCTCCACGGCTCCGCAGGCGGCAGTGATCAAGCGTCATTCTTGTTGTATACCTCCTTGCCTTGACTTAGGCTCCCTTCCCGATGTCCATCCAGTCTGCCTTCCAGAGCCAGATCAGCGCATCTGCCTCCTTCTCCTTCTCCTTGCTCGCAGGTTCGTATTGATATTTGCCGGTAAAACGGCATGATGAAAGTGACTCTATCACGTGTTGCTGACCTTGGCTTCTCTGTCACAACTGCACGAGCATGTGATGAGTCAATGGTTTGGATGCTCATGTCCATATCAGCGTGGCCACCGTAGCGTAAGCCGCACCGTATGGGGGTCCTTCAAGTACGTGCGGTGCCCATAGAGTCCATAGTACGTACGGCACGCTAAGACAGTGAGGTAGGTGCGGTCCGTGGGCCGTAGTGGTCAAATTTGAAGCTCATATGTGCCGTAATTATATACAAATCGCCAGACCTTTGGCGGTGAGGCTGCTGTCGACCTCCTCTGGGGCGCTGTCGGCCTTCTACTACTACTCATCCTTCCTGCCGACGTGGGCAGCCAGCTGGGTGAGTTGACTGCTGACGGCGGAGCGCCTCAGCCAGTTCTTTTGAAGCTGAAGTGCCTCTATCATGGCCGGCGACAAGAGATTGCGGTCACACGTTACAGTACGTTTGGCGGAGGAGAAGCAGCGCTCGCAGTCGCACAAGGTAGCTGGCACGGATAGGTGATCTATAGCCATTTTGTAGATGACTAGGTATCGCTTTTGTCTGACTTCTGCCCACCAACAGTGAGGATTGTCTAACAATTTGGACAGATCTGGGGCTGATTGCGCCTTAAGCTTATCCTCGTAGAGACTGTCAAAATACTCCTCTAGCTGCGTTGTGCGTTTTTGCCGCTTGTAGGTCTTCTTGCTAGTGAGAAGGTGGTCGTCCACATACATTGTACGGAGTCTCCGCTCGTCAGTTAAGTAAGCCCCTAGCACCTTACGTCTGCCGGGTGGCTCAAGACGGTCGTCGTCGTCGTTGTTGTCGTGTCACTTACAGAGATCCTCCGCCTCTAAGTACTTTTTGAAGACGTCCTTGATTGACTTTTCAGCCTTCTTGTGCCACGCATTGTGCTTTCTCTAGTGTGTTTTAAACCAGGCAAGGCGGAGGTGTGGGTGGAGAGCTATTGCTACACAATATAGTGAAGGCGTCAGGTCTATCACTAGCTTTTGAATGTATGTAATAAGCTTCTTGAGAGCGAGCAAGGCGCTAGAGACTAGGTATAGGCACTGTTCAAAGCCCTCAATTTGGTAGACGCTATTCTTATCTTCGTTATTAAGAAAGGCGTAGATTTCTTAGAGGTTAACAATCGTCTGCCACAGGCTGCTGAACCCGCTGTTGCTCTAGTTGCTCTCTAGCGATTTCGTATTGTCGTAAAACGCCTTCAAGACGTCTCTCATAATCCTAGCCTTGTCCCACTCGTTGTCTAATAGCGCGTCGATTGTAGGATTGTATTTATTGTTAAGGACAGAAAAGTTGTCCCAGGCGCGCTCAAAAAAGCGACGGATAGATTCTCAAAGCTTAAGGCACCAGAGTAGCATAAGATAGACGCTGTGCTATCAGATCCCGCCGTCCTTTACTAAGTTGAGGGTACTAAAACTGAAGAGCTTGTCCTTATTAAGCACTAATCGCTAGATTTCTTGGAAAAGGCGCCTCCTTTTGTAGGAATTGCAGATAGCGTTCACAAAGTTGTGTAGCTTGCTAACAGCACCCTAGCTGCGGAACATAGCGTACTGCTCCCTAGGCGATGCCTTAGCTAAAAGCTCTTCAAATTTGCTGAGGCCTTTCCCGTATATAAGAGCTTTCAATATAAGGTTGATGATATAGCCAGCACAACGGATTCAGTGCTAGGTGCTAATGTGGAGATCCTAGGGCATAATAGCTTCGAGCTTGTTGATGAATGTCGTGCTATTGTTTGCAGCAATATCCCCTGCAAAACAGTAGAGTTTCTAGGTGAAATCGTACTTGCGGACAACGTTGAGAATAACCTAGGCTTAGGCAGCGCCTGTATGGTCGTGAAATAGAGCTCGAAAAGCGATAAGCAGGTCTTGTTGCTGGTGGTTGGCATCTAGGAGGCAGGTCAGCGAGTACAGTGCCGATCGCCGAAGCGACCCGCTCGGTGAAGCGACCCACCCCAACACGAATTGCCCACCCACAAAGATGAGGCTGTACAATCACACACAATAGCTATTATCACGAGATTTTGTGGTGGAGTAATAAAGTAATACTTGCGATCAATTTGGTCTACTCAGTTTCTCTGGGAGCTTGATGTGGCGGCCTGAAGTGGTCTTTTTAGCTAGAGGTGGTGGTGGTGTAGGGTCACCACCTCCACCACCTTTCGCAGGCTGCGCAACCCGCGCACGCTTTTGCGCACGCGCAGGCTTTTGTAAGGCTGCTCTCTTGCCTCTTTAGTACAATTGTACAGCTTTTTGAGCGGTTGCAGCTTCTTTTTCTTGTTGTTTCTTACGCTGAAGTTCAGCTCTTTCTGCAGCTCTCCTTTCCTACTCCTTCTCCCTCCCAACTTTAGCTCTCTCGCGCGCTACACGCTCCTGTTCTGCTTCTTTCTTCTTAAGCAAGGCAGCTTGAGCTCTAAGCTCCTTCATCTC